>JAOYNN010016917.1:0-12969 GCA_025770095.1 Goniobranchus kuniei | reverse complement strand
TCCCCCCCCTTACTATTTCTTCTTTAGGTGCCTTGTCTGGAACAGACATCGCCGATCATGGCTTTCCACTCAAATCTGTTATCAGCCAATCTCGAGAGATTATTGCCACTACTCTAGGTTGATCTTGACATTTACCCTTGGTTAAAGTTGTTTACACGTTGATCATTAGGAAAGAAAGTATGTTGTAAGAACTGGTTTAAAGTTAAGTATTGTTCATTGCATCCAAAAGTGCGTTCTAGAAGAGCAAGTTGTGGACAGGGTGATGAACAAAAATACGCTTTGGGACTTTGAAAAACGTACTTTGTAGCAGAGTGTGCATTGTAATATGGGTACGTTATACCAAGATTTTATTGTACATTATATTCTAAACCCCTGTGATAGCAGAGGTGTCCCAGAAACTGTAGTGCCCTTATTATACTTTTGATATGATCTCTCTACATTTGAATCTTTAGCATTGATTCATTAGATTTTTTGTCCACCTATGAAATTACGAGGTCCATCCCAAAAGTAAGTTTCCCTTCCTTATAAAATTAAATTGGCCTCTGGTAGGCAAATGAAATTTTGCATATTTGTATGATAACTCTTAACAAAATTTCCTGCAACGTTTTGTGTATCAATGTTGAAAGCACCTGAAATGAGCTTTTTTTCTTGTTGACTGTTAGATCATAATGGCCGGCATGATGAATGCTCAAAAGATAAAGAAATCACTCACAAGATATGGCATCTGGGTATTCATAAAATTTTCACTTCTTCTGGGTAAGTTAGCCTGAAATACACACACATCTTTTGTCAGCTCTTGGAGACTATGCTGCTTTCATCCAAACAACTAGAAAGTGGGATTCTGAACACAAAAAGACAATCTGTTGAGTGGAGAAACATTGATGAACCTCGCCAGAAAAAGCACTTTGAAAACACGACTCTCTGAAGGTCATGCAGATGTTCTTTTCAAGACATCCAGTATCATTTTGCTATGGCCAGTTCTGGTCACCTCCATAATCAAGAGCCAATTTTTCACAATGGTTCTTCTAAATAAACTGAAACCATCAAACACAAAATAACGGCCAGGGCTCCTGCAATACGGTGTCATCTTCCATCATGACATTGCACCTGTGCACACTGCCAGGATGGTCACCGAGTTGCTGGACCTGTACGAATGGAGCAATTCACATTATTTCCCAGATCTGGCCACATTTGACTTTTGCCTCTTCCAAACAATGAAAGAGCACATTCAGGAACAAAGATTTGACTTTGAAGGAAACTATTTATTGGCAGCACAACTGGACAAAGTCTCTTACGTCACTACATTTGATGGCTGGTTGCGGAGAATTCAAAAGTGCATACAAAATGTCAGCTGTTACATTGAATAGACCATAAAACAAAGGTATGTCATGCCAGGTTTCATTTTTCTTGACCATTTTGTTTCTGAGTTATTGAGGAGGGAAACTTACTTTTGGGATGGACTTCATATCACCATTCTTCTTGTAAACCACATCTCCGCTGCTTCTAATTTTCTCGTCTGTTCCTTGTTTAGAATCCACTTAATATGTTTTCTTCTACCGTTTGCTCTTTCAATGATTATTTTTTCTTGTTTAACAAGAATAATAGATAGATTGAGGTATTAGCAATTTTGTTAGAATTAATAGACTTGTCACATTTTATCCTCTCTCTAGGCTGGTTTTTATGGTGGCTGTAGGCACAGCGATCATCACCATTATGACACAGTTGGGAGATAGTAGAAGGTAAGGTTTTAGATAAGACAATAAAAATGATTTGAAAGAAGGGTTTGTGGTCATCATTACTTGTTCCTTGTTAAAAAAAAATAATAATAAAGCAAAGCAAAAACCACAAAAGATGGAAAATAAAAGTATCACGTTTTTGATGATTCATCAGTCCCATAATTCATGGAATGTATAGCTGCAGTTACAGTTTTGTTTTGTGTGTGTGTGTGTGTGTGGGGGGGGGGGGTGAGTTCTTTGGTTGTTTTTGTTTTGTTTTGTCTTTTAGTATGTGCATGGAGTAGGGGATGGGTGTATAGTTGTATGTTGACTGGTGATTGATTATTCACATGAATATTTTACACCTATTTTTGCTTTTTTGTCTGGTTGTGAGGGTGTGTTTTTTGTTTTGCTTTGAGGCTCTTGTTGGTTGTTTTTTATGACATGTTTGATTATTTATGGGATTTTTTCTCAATTCAATATCAATTCATTTTTGCGTCAAAACTATGTAGAGGTAAGATTCAGGATAAGCATGCAACTGTCTACTTTTCATATGTGGATGAAATAATACAAGATGTCACTGTTAAAAGTTTTACTTACTTTTGGTTGTCATTTTTTTTTTTATCATTTCAGATGTGTTATCACCTTTATTCTTATTTTTATACCTTGTCATACCTATGTGCTGGCATCAGTAATCCCTTTGCTGTGGTGAGTTTAAGGTTCATTCTTCTTATGCTTGCCTTCTCTTATCTCCGACTCTTCCCTTCTCTTTTTTGCTGCAGGAAAAACTGATGATACAGTCTTTGAAATATATTGCTAAATGTTGTTTAGGATTTTTGATGGGTTTCATAGATGGGCATGGGAAGAATTTATTTTAGACTTTATGTGAAACAGATCTGACAGCTCTTAAAACAATACTTTATTTTGTAATCAAATGAGTATTGAATCAGACCCCAACATTTCAAGTATTGCCCTGAAAAGCCCATAATAAATCTTTATTTTTTAAGATCCCTCAGTATCTCTCAAAAGTTCTTAGTGATATTTATTGTGACCCAGAATCCATAAAATATGTGAGAGAAGAGAATGTTTATTACTGGTGATTGCACCTTATGCTATTACCTTCAGGTTAACCTTATGGCATATGTTGTCAGTGGCTGCCATAAACCTGTACGTCATTTTGACTGCTGGATGGATCATTCTTCAGTTCAAAGCCTTCCGAATGGAGGAGCCAACCATTGCATCTGTGAGTAGAAATTCACCCGAAGAATTTGCCTTTGATGTTCATTTTGACACACTTGAGGTCATTACATCAATATTTCATGGTTCCAGTAAAAGATGGTTTTAGGACTTCTGATCACTTTTCTTCTGAGCTCAAGCTGATCAAAATAAGTATACTTTTAGTGGGATGGATCATTTGTTTTTTGTGATGAGACAAACCGTTGAACGTTTACCTAGGTAGCCTTTTAAAGTGTGTTAGATTATTTGGTTTCACACTTTTTCTTTTTCAAAAAAGAAAATTATAGGGAGGATTACCTGGTAACTTTTAAATGCCATACATATTTGGGCTTCAAATTTCACATCAAGGGATGTGATGAGTACCCATGAGAACCTTTAAAAGACGGTGGATTAAATAATGCAACATACAAATGCTGAGATACTTTGTGTATGCCCTTTCCTCATCCTTTAAACATTATCTTTTTAAATGTTTGGTATTTTCCCCATTACAGGTGATAGAACAGATGCTGTTTACTATTTATCCTCTGATTTGCACCTCCCTGGTCTGCTGGTCATTGACTGC
Organism: Goniobranchus kuniei; assembly: GCA_025770095.1. Classification (NCBI taxonomy): domain Eukaryota; kingdom Metazoa; phylum Mollusca; class Gastropoda; order Nudibranchia; family Chromodorididae; genus Goniobranchus; species Goniobranchus kuniei. Next base: position 9,456 of record JAOYNN010016917.1, on the reverse strand, counting down.
CGTGATAAGTCCTGCTGGCATCCCAATCATATTCTCCCTTACATGGTACATGAAATATGTTCATATCTATAATCTTATTTCTCATTAGTTGTTGCCGTCAATGTCTGTTTGCTTTCTACTGTTAATGGCATTGCTGAGGGAATTCTTATGAAACTGTAACATCATCGTTGCTGATTTGCCTATGATGAAAGAAAGAAAACAAAATTGCGAGAAACAAGAGAAGAATTGCGAGAAACAAATTTCTTAATTAAATCTGTTTATTTCAAGTAGCATTCTTTAAAGAACAAATTATTAGGATTTCAGTGGGCTATGGGTAAGTTGTGGTTTTTTTTTTTTGTTATCTTAATAATTTCAGTATTTGTGTTTCTAGGTCTAATGTTGTCCCAAAAACATTGTGTCTTAAACTTCAGTTTCAAATTAGAGTCCTTTGAATTTTAATATCTTTATAATGGTATCCAAGTTTCTGATTTACTGAAGAAGAATGTGAGTAAATCCAAGGATGTATGTATGCAGAAAGCATTTTATCGCCAAGTTAAATATCTCTTCAAGTAGCCTTCTCATCAATCAGCTGGGCAAGAAGTGAAGTCTGGCAATGATAGACAATTCTGTTTGTTGGCTGTTTGATCAAAGATTTCTTGGCAGCTTTAGACATAGGCAAAGGCCTGTTTTTGATTATTTTCAATCTGCTCATAGCCTAATTAAGACTAATGGCCACCAGACCAGTTAAGGAAATACAATGATGGCTTTCAAGACATAGCTTCTCTACCCTTGCTGTGTAAAGTAGTCGTGTTGTAAGGAAAGCTTCTATGCAATGCCAATATTATTTGAGAATGGCAATACTTTGTGTTTGTTTGTAAAATCTGCTACTTAAATATTCTTAATGCTCAACCGAGGTCCAGAGGGTAGAGAGTCTTTACTTTCAGGAAGTAAAAGTTTTGCGACATAAAGCAAATCATTTTTAACAATTTTATTAGATTAAAAAAGATTTTCTGGAAGTGCATCTCACAGACTCATGAGGTATTGACAACAGCTGCTGTAAACTGTTGCTTCTGGTACTGTTTGCTCAAGGGGCATGATGACAATGAATAACAGCTGCCATAAACAATATGTTTACAGCATCCATTGAATACAAAACGTTGGGAGGGTTTCCATGAGCATTTTATTACCCAATTAAGTCATAATCTTGAAGTTTCATTTAATTTTCAGTTATGCCTATCTGACATTATGTTGTAGTTGTAGGGACTAACAAATATTGCCTTCTCCCTTTCATCAGGTTTGTTCTTCTTCAACTGTATCTGATTCCTGTTGTGTCCTCCTTTCGGGTGAAACCTACAGCTGATGAGAATTTGGATGTTGTACAGATTCCAGTAGTAATCACAATCATTGCGACCTTTGTGTTCATTGGACCTGCCTTGCAGGCTTTTGTGGCCAAAGAATTTCTCTCTCTGATATCTATGGTACCTTTTCATTTGTAGTCTCAAAAATATTGTATTTTTAAGGAATAATTTTCAATGAATGATCCCCATTTCAAAATAGAGTATATTTTATCTTGTGTTTTGTTTTGTGTTGTTTGTTTGCTTGTTTGGTGTTGTTTTTTTTTGTTTTATGTTTTATTTGTTGTTTGTTTCTTTTTTTTTGCTTGTTTTTTTTTCATAAAAGTGCATTTGATTTTTTTTTTTTAAATCGCATTCCTATTTTTATACACAATGGTATGTATTCCATAAGACTGTTTACATTTATTCCATTTTGTCTTGTATTTCATACTCATTGAATAGCTCCACCTGGTCTTCACAATCTTTTTGACGCTGTTTTTGTCATCACTACTCAGCATCCGACAAGTTTTTGAATATTTGGGTAGGTAATGCATAGCAGTTAGACTTTCAGTTGTAGGCCTTAAACATGTTTTGTTTTTGTTCTGTTTTTTTTGTCCCAATTTTAAACTATACTCTCCAAAAAAAGAAAGGTATAACCACATTTGGTACCATAACATGTACTGTACAAGGAAAGCGATAATTTTGAATAGAAACAAACCAGGACTTATGGATATTGTCAAGACAGCTTTATTGATGAACAAATGATTATGGTTTTGAAGAGAAAATTGATATTCATGTGCCTTTTTGCATATGAAGGGAAGTCAATTAATAATGGTTATGACCCCCTGCTGCTTTCGTGACTGCGACACATCTTCTCAACTTGAAACAATGAGGTTTCGAATGGTGACGATAGGGATGGCTTGCCACTCCTCTTCTAAGACATGAAACAGTTCATTGGGGGTGGCAGGGGCAACAGCTCGCCTCCTGATTCACCTGTCCAAAACGTCCCATAGATGCTCGATGGGGTTGAGATCTGGGGAGTTTGAGGGCCAGGGCAGTGTCTGAACATTGTTTCTTTGCAGAAACAGTGTCCACAGTGATCGTGGCAGTGTGGGGTCGCCCGATGTCCTGTTGGAATATCGCTCCCAGTGCCTGCAGCAGTGGGAGCGCATGGGGTGTCAGGATGTTGTTAATGTACCGCTGGGCATCCAAGTTCCCCTGGATGAGGATAAGATCATTCCTGCCGATATGACTGATGGCTCCCCACACCATGACACGTCCTCCACCTTGTGTAGAAGCCTCCTGATGTAGTTGGCCTGGAATCTCTCATTTCGACGTCTGTCGACTCGAAGATGCCTGTTGTGCCGAGAAAGGAGAAATCTGGATTTGTCACTAAACCAGACATGTCTCTACTGCTTTAGTCTCCAGGCACCATGCTGTCTTGCCCACTGCTATCTCTGCTGGGGGTGTCCGTTGGTCAGTAAAGTCCGCATCACTGGGCAATATGGGCGTAACCCGGCTTGGCGAAGCCGGTTCCTGACTGTTTGGTCAGAGACACAAGTGACTGGACGGAGTTGTTGGGCAGTCTGCAAGGCTGTCTGGAACCGATTCCTCAAATGGCGAAGCCGGATATGCCTTTCTTGAGCCAGGTTTGTCGCCCTTGGCCGACCAGACCTCGGGTAATCTTTGATGGAATCCGAGCACTGGAACCTGTCAAAAAGTCCGCTGATTGTTGACTGGGTGACTTTGATGTGAGCAGTGACTTCAGTTTGGCTCTGCCCTGCCTCTAAATGGCCAATTGCCTGGTTGCATTGTCGAGCTGACAGTCACGGCATGATCCACCTCTGAGTTGACAACTGATTTGGTCATTTTTGGCCTGCTCATTTTATAGTGGATTGTGAACACAACTCATGCAAAATTTTGAGTATCAAAGAGAAGTGTTCATGTGGTGATATGTTTTTAAAAAAAATAGAACGCCAATGTGACATCTCACTTTGTTGCCGCGGGACAAAAAAAAAGTCGGTGTCATGAACACCATTAATAAACAACTCACCCTTGTTGTTGACAATCAATACAAGCAGCAAAAATCAGGTTAACCCCTTGTTATATTCCGTATAGTGAGTAGTATAGGTTATGCATTTCTTTTTTGGGAGAGTATATTTGAATGGGTGGGGCAGATGATTTAGCTCTGTTACTATGTATTATATCATCTCCAAAAGGACACGCTGTGATGTAGCTGGCATAACACTCTCTCACCAAGCCCTAAGTTAGAGTTCAAAACTGAATGGTACTGGCTTGAGTTTATTCAGTTTTGTTATTTTTTACTATTGGATTTAGGCAATCATGAAACGTGTATGTTTTCATGTGTGTAAGATATTTACATTAATTTTTACACAGTTGCTAGATTGTCAAAATCTTGTTTCTTTGTTGAAATGTTTTCAAAATTCATAAGTTGAATAGATGCCAGCATTGTTTGGAACATCTTAGTTGTTTTTAAGAAAATCATGGTACGCAGTCACAGAGATCTTCCAAAAGGGAGCTGTGATCTCCAAAGAAGGAACAAATGTGAAGTATACCGTGTCATTGAATTTTGCTTTCTTTTGCATGTACAGTAAAACCTCGCTACACTGCCAACTTTCGCATGGAACAGAACAGCTGCAATGCAAAAGTGATGGGGATGCGTATTATACCATCATCCACCAAGGGTGAATCTGAAATGGTCCTTACAGTTTTATTGTAAAATACGCTCCGTTATACCGCCAACCCAAAATGATAGATCTACCAGGCCAGTGGCCCTATTGACCATTACTACACATTTGTAATCATCCAGCTTGTACAATACAGTACTCAAGAACACTGCACAATATTGTAGGCTTCATGGATCATCGACCTCGGTGTAAACCTAAGCAGTAAGATATGTCTAGCCAGTGATATGTCCCATGTCAATGGGTCTAGCCTACTGGCCTACTGTGTGACTACTACATACACGTGCCCTGTGGTTGCCAGATTTGGGTTGTTAGCAAAACAGCGCCGTGATACGAATGATGGACTAGGCTACACCCCATGATGTGCGCTTCGCAGGTGCTTGCTGGTACGGGAATTGCATTTTACTGTCATTCTGACACAAAGGAAGGACGAAGTACATTCAATAGCTTCAACTTTTCCCACCTCACCCCCTACTTTCCAGTACATCGTACGAGACATGAACATGTCTTGACAATTAGCCTTTACTCGATATGTAGACCAGTGCATGAAATTTTAATTAGATTGCTACTGAAATAATTATACATTAACATGTAGGCCTAACCGCCTATTCCTCAAGTCACAAAATGACTGCCTTATAGATGCAGGGCCTACTGCATTGGAATCGGTGTCCTATTTTATTATGCTGTTAGTATCGGGCATCAATAACCGCATAGCTTAGATCTAGTAAACATGCAACATGCTTAGAAAAAGATTTAAACACATCGTTGCATGTATACCCAATTTGACATTGTACCGATGGGTTTGTTTGTAAAGTCTACCACAATGGAGGAAAAAACAATCTCATTTGTCTGTCTGCTCGCGATAACGAAAACAGAACAGTTTAAACAAACAACAAAAAAGAATAAACAATATACCAAGCCAACAGAAAAGTCCCTTAAGATGAGACCTGTGTGTGTGTGTTGAGGGGGAGCCTGTTATTCACATTATTCATTTAAAATTACTCACGGGGCGTTATCCTATGTATTACATTGCGTGTCAGTACAATTTTTGTTATACTGCCAAGATTGCTGATGTCCCAAAGTTGGCAGTATAACAAGGTTTTACTGTATTTCAAAAGTTACAATCTCATAATGGATCAAAAGTTACAATATTGTTGATATGGTTGTGATTAATTGGATTTATAGGTTTTTATTCCATGGCATCTTGCAAGTAACAATTATTTTGTATTGCAAGGCTACTTTATGTACTTTTTACAAAGTAATTTTTCTTTATAGGAGTGTCATACTCAATTTTGATTGGTGTTCGTTGGATCACTGGTGTGCTGTGCACTAGTCTGTGCTACCCCGTATTACATGCTTATGGTCTGGACTCACATTTCCTGCCTCTACTTCCTGTGGCGATTGCTGCTTTTGCTGCTCTTGGTGTTGTGCTGACTTTCAAGAAGAAACGCATCATTATGGAGGTAGGTTGGATTTCTTTTGTGGTGGTTGTTTTTTTTTGGTTTGGTTTTTTTGTTGTTGGGTGTTTAACAAGTTTAACAGATGGGTTGAACACTTTCAATTAGTGCTAAATCAGCCACAACGTGCAGAGCACTTGGTTATTGAGAACAAGCACACTACATTAAACATCGATACAGGACCAATATCAATCAATGGAACTCGTAAAGCCATAAGAAAACTGAAAACCAACAGGGCCGCGGGGATGGACAGTATCCAACCGGAACTTCTCAAATATGGAGGTGAGCCCATCGCTGAAATGTTTCAATCTCTTTGTAACGCCGTATGGAGCCAGGAAAATACACCAGAAGAATGGAGAATTGGAACCATTATTCCTCTTCCAAAAAAGGGAAACCTGAGCAATGGTTCCAACTGGAGAGGCATAACACTTCTCTCACTGCCTAGTAAAGTCCTATGCATACTAATCCTAAACAGAATAAAAACAAAGATTGACGACATTCTCAGAGACGAACAAAGTGGCTTTAGATCAGGACGATCGTGCACTGACGCCATTTTTACTCTACAAAACATCATTGAAAAAACAACAGAACAAAATATTCCAATTTTCATACATTTCGTGGACTTTCAAAAAGCATTTGATAGCATACACAGAGAAACGATGTGGCAGATCCTTTCGGCTTACGGAATTCCAACAAAAATTATAAATGTGTGATTAATGCCCTATACAGTCAGACAAAATGCAATGTCAAAAAATAACAAACACTTTCGAAATCCAAACTGCGGTAAACAAGGATGCATTCTCTCCCCGTTTTTGTTCACACTTGTTATTGATTATGTACTAACTAGACAAGAAGGAAAAGGATATGACATCTGCTTGGAAGACCGTCACATATTTGACCTCGACTTTGCCAATGATATTGTAATATCGGTAACAAGCAATGAAAAGCTACAAAAATGTACGGATGAACTAAAAAGAAAAGCAGAGAGAATAGGATTGCGCTTTAATGCCAAAAAGTGAAGTAATGTCAACACAGGGAAATGACGTAAACATCGAAATTGATGGTGAGGAAGTAAAGCAAACAGATGCCTTTACATACCTTGGAAGTAAAATCAGTAACAACAGCAACGTAAATTAGGAGATCAGAATAAGAATCGGAAAGGGAAATGCCGCATTTGGGAACATTGCTACATCATGACATCGAAAAGCATAAATCTGAAAACTAAAATTAATATTTACAATGTCACCATATTACCTATCATGCTTTACGGTAGTGAGACGTGGCAACTATACGCTACGGAAAGTTAAAAAAAAAAAAAAAAAAAAAAATTCATTCCATCAAATGCATAAGAAAAATCCTCGACATTACATATTTAGACAAGGTGAAAAACATCGAGGTCCTAAAGAAAGCAAATTCAAAAAATATTACACATTTGAGATATGTCTTCCGAATGAATGAGTACCGATTCCCAAAATGTCTTCTAAAATGGAAACCGAAAGGAGAGAGAAAGAGAGGTCGACCAAAACTGACATGGAGGGATACTGTCCAAAAAGACCTGAATGCAAGACATCTAACTTGGAATGAAGCGGAAACAACAGCCAAAAACAGAAACGTGTGGAAAATGACATCAGCTCGATGTGCCAAGGGCACGGGACGAACTAAGGTCTAAGGTTTGTCTTTCGTCATTTCCGCTCTATTCACACAAAGTTTCAGTCTAGGTTCGAGGTAAATCTGTAACATTTTCTCCTACTTCAAGTTGCGTAATCTTTTTCGTGATTTTAGTCTCAATAGACATTCAGAGGTTGTACGTTATAACGGTGGTGTAAGCCATGCTTTTGGTCTGGAGGAACTGAGTCAATGTTCATCATATACTCATTGGAGTCCATTTAAGGTAAACTCGCCTAAGATAAAATATTGGTTAAGATAAACTGAAAATTTTTCACACCCTTAAAGCCAATGTTCGCTTGTATTATTCTTCAACATCCATCCTTTGTCCCCTCTCCTCTTCCTGTATGGAGAGCAAAGGCCACAACGCCTTGCTAGATCTACACTAGGCCTACAGATTCTGAATTTTAATCACATTAGGTACCCCAGTTTGGATATGGATAAGAGAAACCTCGCTTAAGATAAACTTTTGGTCTGGTCCTAAGGAGTTTATCTTAAGTGGATTCCACTGTACACAGACTTTCTGCGACTTTTTTTTTTTTTTTTTTGGATTTGTGGGTCTGTTTTGTTTTTTTGTTTTGTCTTTTGTTTTCTATGTTTAATGGTTATCTTCTTTTGATGTCTTCTTATCTTTGTTTATTTTTATTGTCTTTTTTACGATTTTTTTTTTTTTTTTTGGGGGGGGGGTGTAAGGGTTGGGGTGGCAGTGGTTGGAAAAAAAGCAACAACACCAAATGGGTAATATGGTACAAGGTTTTTTGCCTCTGTTTTGTGTTCATATCCAACGGAAGACAACTAGATCTGTTACTCATTTGACCTATCCCAAATGGATTTTCTATAGGACAAAATTCATCATGGGTATCAACTTTTAAAAACTTACTTACTTAGACCTACGGGCCTACTAGCCGTTCTGAAGCAAAGGTCGTCGAAAAGGGTCGGTCCTCCAGGTGTCCCGATCCTGTGCGAATCTCCCTAGTTGGCTCCATGTTTTAGTCTATCGATGCCATGTCTGCCTGAAAGTTACGCCGCAAGGAGTTTATTGGGCGGCTAGATCTACATCCAGATTCTAGATGTAGGACTGGAGTCCGTTTCAAAATTTAGAGCCACAGAAAAACGTCTATATCCCCAAAACCCTCTTTTTAATCCGTCTGAAACTTTGTGTAGTGGCTCGATGTATCCATGACCAAACGAAAATGATTTTTTTTTTCAGTTCAAAATCGGCTTTATTGAGAATTTTAGTTTATTTGTCCTCTATTAAAAATGCCGAGATGACAAAATTTCAACATTTCAGTGTTATAAAGTAAATGATTTTGACGCAACTCAAAAAACGAGACGGCTTGTTTGGGTTTGAGAGTAGGTTTAGAAAAGTATACACGCTCCATCTCAATTTAATAGGGAGTTTTATAGGCTAATAGATCTACTTCATGTTCATTTGCCTATTGAACAAGTGGTTACTTTATACTACTCTAGATCCAAAAGATATAAAAGCAACCATAGTTTTATCGTGGCATTTTTCCTTTGTTTTCATTGGATGTGCGAATGAATGGGGTTGTTTCAATGTAAATCATAAAAAATAATGTACATTCAACAATTTTGAGTTTTTTATACAGATCTAGTAGAAAAAAATCTTTAATCATACGTGATAAAAATTAGAAAATAGGATTTTTATTTGGTCATGATCATATCAGACTCATACACCAAATTTCAACTCCATCCGATGTTTACTTTAGAAGATATAGGCCTCAATACGTGACTTTGGATTTTGAAACGCACTATGGTATTAATTTTTGCTTTGACGTGAAGTTCCTATAGATCTGTATTCATCTACAGGGTGATCCATTTATCACGCAACTCATGGGACATAGGGAAAATCCAATAATTACCATAAATCCGTATAGCAAATCAGTGTCGAATGTGTGTGTCATGCAGACGTTCAACATGAGGCGATTGTCTAATATGAGAGTTTGATGTGCATTGAAGCCAATTAAATGGGCGATTGAGGTTCCTTGGATTGCTTTATTTCGTGGATCACCCTGTATCTGTTTTTAGTGTTGTGTGTAAACTCTGGGAAGACATTCATTGAGTAGGGCAGATACGTTTGCATTACAGTGGAGTCCACCAATAACGACAACGGTTATAACGAAAACTCTGGAATAACGAGACATTTTTCAATCCCAATTGTTGTTGTTGTTTTTGTTTTTTTGTTTTGTTTTTTTTTTGTTTTTGTTTTTGTTTTTGTTTTTGTTTTTGTTTTTTTGTTGTTTGTTGTTTTTTGTTTGTTTTTGTTTTTGTTTTTTTTGTGTTTTTTTTTTTTTG
>JAOYNN010016806.1:0-12971 GCA_025770095.1 Goniobranchus kuniei | reverse complement strand
GATGATGATGATGATGATGATGATGATGATGATGATGATTATTATTATTATTATTATTATTATTATTATTATTATTGCAGGAAAGGATAAGACGCTACTTTGAGCCATGCCGGATAGGAAATGCCGTTTTCATTAACAAAACTAATATCGATAACATCCATCCGACTGTTTACAAATGCCCGAACACTGCACTTCCTTTTTTGCTGGAACTTGTACTTAATCAAACTACTGGCCTATTGCCTATCTTCCCGGAAAAATGCTCAGCAAGTACGTAAGTCGTAAGCAAGTATAATTTAGTTTCGTGCCAGTATGCACATACTATCCTGTTCGGACGTGTACTTTCAAAAGTTGTCTGCCCCTATCTGTCTTTTTTGTTTTTTTCCCGGGAAGGCCATCCCTCTTCATTCCTTTCCTCCTCCACCATCCTGTGTCATGTTGTTTCTCAACACCATCTTCCTCTTCTTCACTCTGATGCCCACGTAATGGCCACAGCAGAGTCGCTATTAGACTCCCGGTGTCGTAGAATATTTCGGAACCAGTATTGATCGGAACCGGTTCCGAAATATCTTAGAATATTTCGGAACCATTCCGATTCATCCCACACCTGGCGGCAGGTTTTTTCGGAACCACCAGTATATTTCGAAACTACGCTTCCGTATGATTTGCTGACTTTCTAGACACTTTTAAATCAGAGTTTACACTATTTACTATTAATTTATTGTTATTCATTCAAAAAAGGCAGACTTTCATAGGTTTATTTTTGTGAACTACAGCTGTAAGTGTAAGTCCGACTGCTGAAAATGGATGGTCTCGAAGGAAGCTCCAAACATTATCAAATTACGTTTCACTTGTACAAAAACCAATAGATCCTGTTTCAAAGACAACATAGTTTGGCACAAAGTTTTATGTTTTCTTCTCGCACCACTTTCATATAGAAATCCAAAAATGAATGACTAGATCCAGGTCGTTCATTAGTAGGGCCAAAGATCGTCCTAGGCTATGTAGTAACAACAAGAGAGTTCACTGTGCCACCTAGCAGTGCTTGGTCGGTGTGCTTAGCATGGACGGTGTTAGTGTTTGTGTTCATTAGAGGCCTAGAGATTGTGCATGTTTCTCGATTCAATCTACCATCCATTGCAGTTCTCATTTCTGTCATTAATTCAAACAAAACCAGTAGATTGTCTCACTGTTTACTCCAGATTTTTATATTAATTTTTTTTTAATTTTACAGGTATTATTATACTTAGGCTTAGTGCTTAAACGCTGACAGTTTACCATAACTACCAATGTCAGAACCGTAATAAATAGAGGCGATATGGTATTGCTATTGAGACCCGTGTAGACAATGAAACATATTTTAATTTGAAATGGATCCAAATTGTTTTCAAAGTATCGTAAAATTGACGGTTGACACAACACTAAAATGGTTTCAGATAAGGCTACTCCGCATTAACTTCCACAAATAGATTTATTAAAATAAGTACGGTTACCAGTTCAATGAACAGGTCGCGAGGGAACACAACAGCTTATGAGGGATGTGAATAAGACTGTCTTGAGAAAAAAACTGACGCACTGCATTATGGTCGATGTGAAGAATCCAAGACTTCTTGGTAGACAACATTTCTGTTGCCGTCAGGAGCCAGTAGGGCCCATAGTGGACTGAATCCTTTCCTCCCGGTAATCTAGAACTAGCTCTAGGGTAAAGATCTAGATTTGACTTTAAAGTTTTCTCATACCAAAAGTAAGTTTGGATCTAGATCTAGTTGATCTTCACTTGGCAGGGCAGATTCATTATATTAAGCAATAAAGAATCTAATCCTTTGCTTGCCAGGTCTACATCTAGAAATAGATCCACTAATTATCTAATGGTAAATAAACCTTCACTTCGATCACAGTTTTTCTACGGAGATAAAACACTTTGATCATCTAATCTACATCTGGATAAAAAGCGTAGATCTTAAATACTTCGATCCTCTAACCTAGATAAAAGCCTAGCTCTAGATAAAGGCCCTAGGTAAGTCTTCAATTCTAAAATCACTGAAGAAAAAAACCCATTGTTTTATATTGTATGTCAGCGCAGCAGGACTGTAGGCCTATGACCTACGTTAAGTGGTTCTGAAATATACTGGTGGTTCAGAAATATACTGCCGCTAGGGTCAGTATTAATCGGAACGGTTCCGATTCGTTTGGTTCCGAAATATTCTATGACACCTGGTGCATGCCTTATCCAAGACCACCTTCTCCTCACCTCATTGCTGACCCTTTCTATCCCTGATATCTCCATAATTCTCCTGTTACTTGTCCGAAGAGGTCCCCAATGCCCTAAAATCAAGTCCCAAAGATAAGGCAGCAGGCATAGATAAAATAATCGCAAAGGCCATTAAAGCATCGGGAGACCTTGGTAACAGTTTGCTAACGACCTTCTTCCAGAAAGCATGTGATGAAAGGAGGGTCCCTGAGGATTGGCAGAAGCTAATGTGGTTCCCATTTGGAAGAAGAAAAGAACCAAAAAGGGCTGTAGCACATACAGAGTCATCTCCCTCCTCAGCTATGCAGATAAAATATTTGCCAAAATCCCCGAACAGCGTAGAAGAACAATAGTGGAACCCCTATTAAGTGATGACCAGTTTGGTTTTAGGAAAGGACAAAGTTGTACAGATACTATCTTTGCCATCCGTGACAACTATCAGAAAAAGTCTGTGAACATCACAAAAGACTGTGTACGGCTTTTATTTACCAAGAGAAGACCTTGACAGAGTAAACAGAAATAAACTGTCTGAAGTTCTAGAACTATATGGTGTTACAGGACAACTACTGGACAACATCAAGGTATTGTACTGTGGAAGTAAAAGTGCTTTCCAAACATCCTATGGTCTATCTGATTGGTTTGGGGTTAACTCAGGTGTAAGACAGGGATGTATTTTATCCCCCCTTCTTTTCGTCATTACATGGATAAAATAACCAAAGAAGCAAACCCAAACACGGAGAGACTGAGTGAACTGCAATTTGCGGAAGATCAATTCCTCATACAGAACAGAAAGAATACCTCCAAAAACACACTGAAATATTAATACTGTATGGAATGAAGATCAGCTTAGGAAAAACAGAAACTATGACTGTTGGTCGGAACCTCTTGACATACTCATCAAAGATCAGAAGTTAAAACAAATAAAAGAATTCAAATATCTTTGGAACATATTTACAGAGGATGGTAAAATAGACAGGAAGATTGAAGCAAGAGTACAAAAAGCAAATCCATCAGTTATCAGCTCTCACCGCTACTGAAACACTCCAGCATCCCCATGGAAACCAAAGCCAAATTAATAGAAACAATATTCGTACCAACCCTGGTCCACAAATGTCAAACATAGACCCTCAAGTAGGCTTTAGAAAGGGAAATAACAACATGCGAGTTGCGCTGTTTGAGAGGAGCGGATGTAAAGACAAGAAAAGGCCATACTATTAGGAGTGAGGCTGTGAGGGAAATGGTTGGAACAACACCTGTTCTCCGATGAATTAACCGGCAAAAGATAAGGTGGTTTGGCCATATTGTCAGAATGGCATCAGACCAGCAGGCACTTCGATCTTACATGATGAGATACTCAGGGTTCAGAGCCAGAGGACAGCCCAGACGAAGATGGAGTAATGGCATCTCTGACACCCTATACTCACATGACATGTCATCGTCTCACGCTTCACGCCTGGCCAACGACCGAAAACTTCATATTCCCGCAACACCCCTGGGTACATGCAGACGGATAAAGTAAGTAAGTAAGTACTTGTCCGTTGTTGCCATCTTATCTTGAAGATTTTTCTCAAGGATTTTGTCTGGATGGGTGTCGGGTTTGTCAAGTTTCGAAGCCATACAGCAGTAAGATAAGATAAGATAGATAATCTTTATTTGTCCTTTTATCAGAAAATGTGTTTGGTCATTGAAGACACATGAATACAATGAATCGAAACGTGCGAGTACTTATATGATTACACATAAATACATTGAGTCATAACATAGCTATATAAATACACAAAGCTTAACACGCAGAATTACACTCCTCCATCCACAAACCCATAACAAAGTACACTGGGTGATGATAGAATATATAATTTCAGTATTAATAATTATTGAGTACTTCTATGTGATGGTGGTATGTACAACAAACTGATGGACGATGAATGACAACATTATTATACTATTATTTGTATAGGTCTCTGTGATCAAGCTCATCTCTCAGGGTCGTTAGAACGAGTAACATCCCATCCAGAAGGAGTACAGTTTGAGTCCATATGCAAGCCAGATGAAATAACAGATAGGATAACTTTATGTAAATTCAATGGAATTTGGAGTGTTTCCAGTAATTCTGGATTGCGGTGCATCTGTAAGTTGTGCAATTTTCAAAACGCTTTTCAAATCACGTTTAATTATTCTTTATAGGAACATAATTACAGGGCAGCTTCAGGGTGATAGTTTCTATGCTCGAGAAAAACCAATTATGAACAATCTTTTCTGATATCTTGCCTTATTCCAGAAGGTGTCACTCTTTCACGGCACTGTACGATTATTGAACTTACTACCCAGTAAGATCAGAACCGAAGAAAACTTAAATCTAGATCAGTTTCTAAAAGTTGTTATAACATCTGTGTGGTCTCATCAAGTAGTAAAACATGGTTTCTCTACCAAAATGAATTAAGTTTTCGATTTAAATCATTGACGTCTTTTGATTTATTGGAAGCATTATATCGGGTGAGTAAAAAAAAATACAAACCCAACAAAACAACACCTATAATTGAGCGCTACATAGATCTAAAACTAAAGCATGTATTGCATTGAAATTAAGCATGCCTGACGGAACATTATCATTACATTAGCTTATAAAGTTTCATTAAAAAATTTTTACTTACAACTTTTAAAAATTGCAGGAATAAACTCAAAGGTAGCTCAAAAAGAGCGATATCAGGATTTTGGGAGAAAACGCTTCGTACAGTTTGATGGTCCAAATTATGCTGTATAGGACCACCGTCAATCTGGGACTTCTAAACTTTTTCTATGTATAGATCTAAATCTAATCCCCATATTGTACACTGCAACAAAGTATAAATCCTACTATTGGTTGGGTAAAACTAAAGCATATAAACTACACTTAACTTCCATTCAATTTTAATTATTTTAGCTGGTTTTATCAATAAGCTTTAACAAAACTCATGAGGAAAAGATAGCAGCTTCGTCTACTTGATCTAAATCGAGGCCTACGAAATATTAGACTGGATGCAAGTATGGACAATTGATTTTAAGATGAAAAGCAAGAGCCTATCGCGAGTTATTGTATCACGGTTTAAAGGTAAAATTCGAGATGCATACTCTGTGTCTGGGCCGTCTCCTGAGTTCGATATTGCATTTTTTGACGAAGCTAAATCGCAACATCTCACACTTTTGAAGTTATGCATTACATTTACAATGAAATTGTAACATCATTTACAATAAATGTTGTGCTTGGATGTGACGCAAATTCAGGTTGATACACCAATTACATTTCCCACAATAGTGTCTCAAAGTGCAGGCAGATGCTTTGTTTTGTTTTAAAGTTTTTTGTTGTGTTTGTTTTTGTTTTTGTTTTGCTTTTGGTATTTTTTTCTTTTTCTTTTCTTTTTTCTTTCTTTTTTTTTCTTTTTTAACTCACCCGATATTTCCTTCGTTGGCCCGACAAGGACAAAAAAACCTTAATGTTGAGATTATCTGCATAAACATACCGCTGAGAAAAATCTCTTATCAATCACCGGATGCTTTTATTTACCATGTTGAATATTTTTGCACGATTCTAAATAATAACAGCCGCGTCTACTCAGACTCCGGCACATTTTCTGCGGAGAATACAAGAGGAAAAAATATGTCGCCATTAGATCTTCTACAAACTGTCTCTGACCATTGTTGTTGTTTTCGTATTTAATTTACTATGTATTGGATTGAAGAAATGAGTTGAGGTTTGGGGTTATATTAAATAATAGAAATAAACACAGATTTTAGAGAAATCTCAGTAGGAACAGAGACAAGACAACACAAAGGCAAGAACACAAGACAAAGTCATGCCCAAGTCGGATTCGATGGTGGAGCCTCCGCTTCGGCACCCATCGCCTTGCCATGATAGGTCCACGCAGAACTACCCAACCCTATCACCTCAAACAAAAAATATTGAGGCTTTAAAATCGTATCATTCCTACACTGGCCCAGCATGACTTGCAGTTGTTATACCCAGCTATTCGCTCCTTTGGTTTGCAAGAGTTACACAGTAGAACTTCTTTCGCTTTTTCAAACCTTTGCTACGGTTAAAGACTTAACAAACATTGAACACTAACGCACAACTACATCACACCATGAAGGTTGCCTCGGTACAGATTTAGACATAGACAGATCTGATAATGAAGAAATAAGTAGAGGCTTGGACTTTTTCTTTTGTTCTTGCCTTTGCGTTGTCTTGTCTCTGTTCCTACAGGGGTTTCTCTAAAATCTGTGTTTATTTCTATTTTTTTAATAAAACCCCAAGCCTCTATTTATTTCTTCAATAAACAAAGTATGTATATTAAAATACACAGTTGCTCACCTGTCAATTTTATCAAATCTTGTAGACATAATCATATTTTTTTGCATGAACAACTAGCCTTAACATTTGTACTACATTGTGTAAATCTGTAAGTCTTTCATGTCAAAGTACATCCCAGCACTCAGAAGTCTAATCAGAGCAGTGGAAATACCCTTCTATTGTATAAACACCAGCATCAGAGGTTGAAAACTCTCTTTAAGGAGATAAAAAACAATTGTACTCCAGTGATAGTATGCCAAGAGAAGACTACAACTACTCCATTTTACAGCAAGGTGCAAAAGTAACCCAGCACTCACTTGCATAACAATAGCTTTAGAAACATTAATTCAAAGAGAAAAAAGAAATACACCTGTAGGAACTATACCTCATTGCGCACATTCTAACACCTCAATGGAGGTTATAAGTCGATGCACTGAGTTTTTGTGAATTTTTAAAAAACCGTTGTAAGAAAATCTGCTTTGCAAAAGGAGATCTAAAGGAAAATACCCTGACATCCCCATTAAGCTACGTTTGTTCTGCATCATTATGCACTGCACCACTGAGCATATCAATTTCCTTTAACTCAAACAGTAGTATTTTTCTCTTTATTGACTTTTGTAAAATGCAATTTCTAACAGCTAATTTATGAATATCAGTGTAACTGTGGGATTTGGGAGTATTTAGACTGATGTTCGAATTTAATTATAGAATAATCGGAAGCAACTTAAAACTGAAATGATATGAAAATTTGGAAGCAAGAGTCTATTTTATGAGTGACATTTGGGCATTACTGTATATTTCAAAGCAACATCAGAAGTGATCTATAATTTGTTGAAGACATCCAGAGGATACAAGAGGATGAAATTTCTGTTTGCTCTACATCCTACTGCAATTGCAATCGTTACCACCAAAATGCAAAGTGATTAGGCGAGATGAGAGTCATGCATTTTTGAAAAGTATGCTTTTTGATACATTGTCTCTCTGATTCATATTGTGCCCTCAAATGCAATAACTGACATGTATGGTTTGATGTTCAATGATCTCTGGCAGTATCAAAGGGCAAGGGACATCTAACCAGATAAGAAAGCAGGGGAAATTTCTGAAATACCAACTTTGTTTCATGTTGGAAGTTGGTAAGCCTTGAAATGGAATTGGCACAGGTAGAAGCTGTAGAGGCTGAATGCCAATCCTTGGGTGAAGGGTAATGGTATTGGCTTAGGTGAGCTTTCCTGTTCTTAGATTCTACAAAGACAAGGAATTTAAATTAAAAAGATTTAACTTTTTGTTGTATTTTACATCTTGGTGCCCAACTGAGCTGGTGAGGCCAAACTAATAACGTGTGCATTTTCTGGGGTAAATCAAAAAGGCAATTTTTAAAGCATCTGTGAGTTTTAAATGTCTTGCATTCTTCCAGAGCATGCATTTTGGCAGCGGCTAGCTGGCCCTGTAAAAAAAAAAAAAAGAAAAAAAAAGAAAACATAGAAAAAAGCAGACTTAAGAGACATTAAAAATCAATAAAGATGAAATTTCACCTCTGAATAAATGTCGAGCCTGCAAAACTTTAGACTGCCCTCCAAAAACACAAGTTGACCTCATCCCCATAGGCTTGCTAAACTGGTGACTCACACCTTGAATTTGCTGTGCTAACTCTCTTGTTGGAGCTAAAACCAGAACCTGTAGGGCATACACACATACACACACAGAGCGTAGGAGAGATGTCATAAAATTTACTTTCAATAGAAAGACAAGTTGATGTGCCAGAAATAAATAATGACATAAATAAGCACGCATCTCATTTTGTTCAGTCAAAGAATAAGAATTACCTGACTTTATTCAATCTTTAATTAAAATACGAACATATTTTCATGGCCTATGGAATATCAATGTAATAATTAATATTATTAATATAACAAAAAGAAAACTGGCGATAGCCATGAACATTTTGAAAACTCTCATGAGCATCCGGAAAAGCAAAAACATAGAGTTGAAATTAAAGTTGTTAAGGGCGTGTTTCTTTCCATCTGCAATATATGGCGGTGAATCTTGGACAACCACAAAAACAGATGAGGAGATGATAAGAACTTTTGAAATGAAATGTTACTGCAAAGTTTGAGGGTATCTTGGATCACTAAAGAAACAAAGGAGAATGTTCTACGAAGATTGGGGCTCAAAACATGTCAGCTACTAAACATTATAAAGAAACAAACACTGAGATTCTTTGGACGCACAAAGCGACATGACACTCTCTAGAAAAGCTCCTTCAGAAAACGAAGGTGGAGGGAACATGGGGAAGGGGTCGACCCAGAAAACAATGGAGTCAAGATATTGGAGAGTGGTTGGCAAACCCGGTATTAGAAGCTGGATGACTGACCAACAGCAGCAAGCTGTTCTGCAATGCCATACGAGATGTTAAACCTGAAAAGGATATGCCAGGATGACGATGATGATAGAATATTAAATATTGTAATGTTTGGTCTGATTTTGATTTCCCGTATCATTAATTTAAGCAAATGATATGCATGAACAAAAACATGTTGTTATGAAAATAAAAGAGAAAGAAAGAAAATGTTTTTCACACTTACAATGGGCTCTCCTGCCTTTTCTACTGGCCTCTGATGTTTGATGTGAACCAATGCTGGCAATATAAACTGGAAAAAATATATTGACAAGAACAAGGATTTCTGATTAATAGCTTGTATGATTAGCAAAAGTATCACGTAATGTCTATATACAAAAACAAATTGAGCCCTAATGGAACTTATGAAGATTGTTCGCAATGTATTCAACATTACAATTGTAAATGCAATTAATTTTGTAAAGATGTTTTAGATTTTGAAAAAGATGTTTTCCAAGTAGCTTGCCATCGCTTGCTGAGTTGTGTGTGTTTAAAGACAACTGGCAATAGATAGATGAAGTTTCAGGGTAAGTGTGCTGGCAGCCACATCCCAAAGCACCATCTATCAAAATGGACTGAGGGGTGCACCGAAGGGATAAGTAAGGTAAGAAAGTAAACGCTTTGATATATTGTTGATAGGTAGACAGATAGATAGATAGATAGATAGATAGATAGATAGATAGATAGATAGATAGATAGATAGATAGATAGATAGATAGGTAGATAGATAGATAGATAGATAGATAGATATACCAATAGAAAGATAAACAGACAGATAGATAGATAGACAGACAGACAGACAGACAGACAGACAGAAAGACAGACAGACAGACAGATTGATAGATAGATAGATAGATAGATAGATCGATAGATAGATAGATAGACAGATAGATAGACAGATAGATAGATAGTGAAAGGTACACCAGGAATCATGAGGTGAACTAAAATATACAAGTTTATTAAGTGAATGGAAAGTATCAAAAATAATAAACAATATGCAATGGAAGACCAGTGTAGAAGTTTATCACAATTTACATTGTGCATGTGCATGACTTGCTCAGCAGCCACGCTCCAAGGTTCTCTTCCTAGTCATGCTGGCTACTCTATGGTATGTACATTCCAGCACCTAATCCAATCCCATAGAGGATGGACAATAAAGTTGGCACTCCAATGTGCATATGATTGAACCTTGAGAGGAGTAGGTTAAACAGCTGCAGCCTGGAAAGAAAATTTATTCCTATTCCTCCTTTCTTCAATCTCTTCTTTCATTGCTATCAGATGCCCCAGATAAGGACACCAGGTGTAGAACTGTAAAACCCCTACCAGACAGTATATAGGGCCTGTAAAACAGGTACTCTACTTTATAAAGTAAAGTTAGTCCTGAACCCATGATAGAGTACAGGGGAATTAGGGGTAGAGCCCTAATTATACTAGGCATACGACATCATTGCTTTCCACGCTGACTTTACTTCCGCCAAGTCTAGAAAGACCTAGCTACCCATTTATACTGCTGGGTGAACAGTGGGCCCTGAAAAAAAACACTGCCCAGCTGGGGATCGAACTCGGGCCACCTCGCAAGGCAATCAGCCGTTCTACCAACTCAGCTACCAGGCCATCACTCTACTTTATACACCCCGAATCTGGATAAGCCTAAAGGAAGAACCTTAAATAATACATCATTACCCCAAGGGTTTTGCCCGATCAAGTTCAGTGGGCCCCGAAAAAAAACACTGCCCAGCTGGGAATCGAACTCGGGCCACCTCGCAAGGCAATCAGCCGTTCTACCAACTCAGCTACCGGGCCATCACTCTACTTTATACACCCCGAATCTGGATAAGCCTAAAGGAAGAACCTTAAATCATACATCATTACCCCAAGAGTTTTGCCCGATCCAGTTTGTGCAATGGCCACTAAATTCTTTCCCGACAGTGCTAAGGGCCAACCTATGCTCTGAATTGGCGTTGGTTCATTCCATCCTGTTGCAGTCAAACGTTGATTTATAGGGTCTGGTGGACAAACACAAAAGATGAAACATATCAAAATTTATCAGACAGGCTTATTGGAATGGCAATATATATCGGGTGAACGAAAAAAAAAGAAAAAAAAAAGCACCGAACTTTGAACCTCAATTACATCATTACCCGTTGACCGATTCATACAAAAGTTTTCTCCCACCATTTCCAATACATTATTAATGTACCTTCCAAATTTTACATTAATATCTTTAATATCTTGCAAGAAGTGAATATTTTATGAGATGATGTCCAAAATAGAACTTTCTCCCCACTGAAACGTCGAGTCGGTTTCAACTCAGACACCTTGCAACATTTCAAGTTTTACATTAAAACTATTGTTTCTGTCGGATATCCAGATTGCCGCAACGGTTGATTCAATCTTCTTTATAGTTTGCGAAAGGCAGACGATAAACAGTGCCATTTTAAACTCTAAAACTGATTGTTATGCCTTTGATTATTAATATGCAAGCATAGTGTTCATTCACGTGCATTCATTTTGAATTCATATGCTAAATTTACAATGCTTTTCAAATCTAATTGATAAAGTGATTGAAAAGTTTTAGATCTAGATTCTACATCTATCTAGCTCTACAATCTAGATCTAGTTTTGCGATGTGTTTCAAGCTGATCAGGTTAAGTTGTTATTGAAGCTCTTTACGAGGAAAAAGGGTGGAGAGGGGCGTGGCTCATTCAAGAATCTTTCACAGAGGAATCTCTTAGATTAAAGATTCTAATATGTTGGGACAAAATAACTTTAAATCATAGCAGAGAAGCTATATCGACCTGGAAAAACAAACTGAGACGGGTAGTTCAGGAAGACAGCGGCTCAACTAATCATTTAAAGCAGTTCTTTGCAGGAAACAAGAGTTCGTTTTCCTCGATATTGTGTTTTTTAACCCGCTTCGCTAAAATGACTGTTTTTATCTTCAGGGTTCCTACAGCTGCGCTTACTTAAAATTCAAGGAGGTTTCAAAGAGGTTTCAAGGAGAATTTTTGTGAATTCAAGGAGGCTAAAGCACCCGCCTCAACACCAATTTTTCAGAACTCGAGGGCATTTGTCGCAGTGTCACCGTTTTTCTTTCAATTTTTTTCTGAACAAAATCAAATTCAAGGAGGATTCAAGGAGATTTAGGCCAAAATTCAAAATTCAAGGAGTTTTCAAGGAGATTTGGGTAGAACATCAAATTCAAGGAGGTTTCAAGGAGCTCCTTGAAAATGAGGAGGCCGCATGAACCCTGTATCTTATTTACCCTTTTGAAATTAGCACATAGTATGTAGATTGAATGGTTCTATTTAGCTGCCAAGGATTTTGTAATTAAAGGAATATACAGGGTGTTCCAAAATAATGTATACACTCTTTGGAAATGCTGATTTCAACTTCAAACAAAAGGATGCCACTCTCCACTTTTACTGTAATGTGAGAGCTCATCTAGATGAAAACCTGTAAAATTGATGGATTGGATGCAAATGGGCAGCTGAATTTCCTGTTTGGTCACCAGATTTGACTGCCATGGACCTCTTTGTGGGGACTTCTGAAGGACAAGGCCTACAACAAATAACAGAAACAATTGCTGAAGTGAGAGAAGCAATAAAAGAAGAATGTGCTAAGTTCCGGTGGGAATGTTACTGGAGATTTGTACTTCCATGTTTTGACGATGTGAACAGTGTCTTGAGCAGAATGGCAGCCAGTTGAAGCACTTGATATGAGCTGATCATTTTACGAACATCCTTAAATCGCTCCCTTGTATCCTTTACCTTTTTCAGTGCCAACCTTCTCAAATTTTTGTACCAGTAGCTCAGTTGGTAGAGAGGCTGACTGCCATGCAAGGTGGCCCGAGTTCGATCCCCAGCCGGGCAGTGGTTTTGTTCGGGGCCCCTGTTTACCCAGCAGTATAAATGGGTAGCCAGGTCTTTCTAGACTTGGTGGAAGTAAAGTCAGTGTGGAAAGCAATGGCAAACTACCACATTATGCCGTATGCCTAGTATAAT
>JAOYNN010016695.1:0-12972 GCA_025770095.1 Goniobranchus kuniei | reverse complement strand
GACTGTCTTCCAGGTAGAAACCATAGTCTTTTCCTTTTTGTCTAGTTAGTACATAATCAATCACAAGAGTGAACAAAAACGAGGAGAGAATGCATCCTTGTTTTACCCCAGTTTGGATATCGAAAGTGTTTGTTAGTTTTTGACCTAGTTCTACATCGCATTTTGTCTGACTGTATAATGCTTTAATCACATTTAGAATTTTTGTTGGAATTCCGTAGGCGGAAAGGATCTGCCATATCGTTTCTCTGTGTATGCTATCAAATGTTTTTTGAAAGTTCACGACATGTATGAAAATTGGAATATTTTGTTCTGTTGTTTCTTCAATGATGTTTCGCAGAGCAAAAATGGTGTCAGTGCATGATCAACCTGATCTAAAGCCGCTTTGTTAGTCTCTGAGAATATTGTCCTTTGCTTTTAGTCTGTTTAGGATTATTTTGCACAGGACTTTACTACGCAGTGAGAGAAGTGTCATGCCTCTCCAATTGGAACAATTGCTCAGGTCTCCCTTTTTTTGGAAAAGGGATAATGGTTCCAATTCTCCATTCTTCTGGTGTTTTTTCCTGGCTCCATATGGCGTTACAAAGAGATTGTAAATTTCAGTGATGGGCTCACTTCCATATTTGAGTATTTCCGGTTGGATACCGTTCATTCCCAGGGCCTTGTTGGTTTTCAGTTTTCTTATGGCTTCACGAGTTTCCTTTATTGATATTGGGCCTGTATCAATGTCTAAAGTAGAGTGCTTGTTCTCAATAACCAAGTACTCAGCAGGATGTGTGCACAGATTGAAAGTGTCTGACCCATTAGTTCTCAATTTCTTGTTATGCATTCAATCTTTGCCCATCTTTGCTTTTTACTGGGACCTGTGATTTCTTTCCACTGTTCCACGGGTTTAATGTGTTGTAGGAGTGGCAAGAATTGTCAGCAGATCTACAATTTCCACAGAGTATAAGAAAGACAAAGATGAAGGGGAGAACAGCAAAAATGATCATTAAAACTTGTGCTGGAATTCACCAAGAAAAGCTGCAGGTGTAAGTAAGTATTTAGTTAAAACATACAATGCAATACCTGAAACTGAGCTCCAACAGTGGGTGGCTGTTTTTTGGAGCCTGAAGTTCGGTTGCTTCCTTGTGAGGTACGACCTGTAATGGCTTTCAGAGCTCTGATGTCCCGAAAACTCTGCAAAAAGGGTGAAAATTGTCATTTGAAGGACATTTACATGGTTTTGCCTTTCTAATTTATGCACAGCAGTACGTGGTAATCCATAAAAGTTTGATTATTTGTTCATTAAATGTTTCAGGGCCCTTATGCCTCTTTTAGGTCATCTCAGTGCCTGTAGAAAAAGTAAGGTATACACTAGTAAAGAAGGAAAAGAGAAAAAAGATATAGCACAACAAGGTTTTCAGAAGGGGAAAAAGAAATTACAGAAAGAGGAAAAAAGAAGCACTTAAAATAAACATTAAAGCAAAACATATATTTTTGTACTCATTACAGAATTACTACATGGAATGAGGATTTAACGACCAAATGAATACTATCATCTCTCTTTTTAAAAACAAAAACAAAAAACAACAAGAAAAAACAAAACAAAACAAAAAATTAACAATGGTCACAAGCCCAAAATGTGCACTGTGATGACCACACTAGATTTTCCATCGCCTTTTATGTACACAAGTATTCAGTCCACCGGGATGGCAAGTGACTCTGATAGATTTTAAAGTCAGGCAAACATACAAATGGAGGATGGCAACTGAATCATGCCTCCTTCCCTCTCCCAGCAGAATTCCCACCTTTCTGAGGAAAGAAAAGAAGAGCCTGGCAAGGATAGAAGACGAATGAGAGAAGAAACTCTAGCTCAATCCTGAGTCAGCTTTTACGACATTCATGGGGAGATCTAGCATTGGGCCTATTCTAGCAGTCCTCAGTTGAGGAAACTATACATAAGTATATATAGTAAAGAGATGTAGAAAATTTTTCAATTGTTCTCAACAACATACCAATGATGGCCGCTGTCTTGGCTTGAAAGACTTGTTTTTCCTGAAAACAATTATAAAAGAAATTATGTTTACTTGATAAAAAAATCTTTAAACAGGCAAAACCTAGGATCCTTCTGGCTTGATTTTTAGGAGACTAGAGAAAAAGAACTTCTCCATCTTCAAATTACTTACTCATTACTTATCATCCACAATGGTTAACCATAAATACAGGCTTTTCTAGCACCATGAATTCAAAGGATAGAGACATAACTGTAAAAAGGTCTTGACTGTTGATAAAAATTTGATTCGAATCAAATATCCATCCGATTGATTAAATAACACAATCTAATAGTTTAAATTTGTAACTCACAACTTCCCTCATTATAATTTTCAAATACATTTTATACTAAATCAACAAAACTTTAAACTGAATACAACCCTAATAGCCTCCATCAACACGGTTCTCTTTCTCTTCCAAGAGGCAAAAGATTCAATTTCTTGCTCTAAATGGTTATTGCACAATGCATTTTCATCTTCTAACTGAGATTCCTCAAACACCATACAATCTGTCTTTGAATCCATGACTTTACAAAAGCAAGCCTAATATTCTTAAAACTCTTGAAATATTGAGTGAGACACGGAATTCTTAATCTAAATGAGGACACTGAATATTTTGTTTTTAGACAAAATATTTTCAAATTCAAATTTTTTCCCCTGTCGTCAATTTACTACAAACTATTCTGTCATAAATAGTTATATAAATTTACTTGTTGTGGATTTGTAATGATCTTTGGCAATTATCTAGAGCTTATCCTCTGTTACGGTTGTTTTGTTGTTCTTTGTCTGTGGGTTGTTGTTTTTTTTTCTAGAATACACAGTTGTAGGTAAATATAAGCTTTTGAAATTTCATTGGTATGATTTTTTATGTCTTTTTTTTTTTCTAAAGGGGATGAATTATAATAGTTACCCTGCAATGAAAATTTATTCAGAAAACAATAGTCTTTACATAATAAAATCTCATTCATTATCATATGCATATATCACATGTATTTTATTCTTTTTTTTCCCTCACAGTAAACACCTTAAATAATAATGATAGCTTGATGATAAGTTTGCTATATTGAGGATTTGTTGATTAGTATGGGAAGTAACAACACAGCAACTGTTTCAGGCATTAAAACATTAACATTTCTTTTCATCCTTTTCATTCACTAGTGTGAAGGTTCTGGAGGAGCAGCCAACATTCTCCTATGATTTAATTAATTAGACTTGTCATGACTCTGTTAATGTGGTGACTGAATAAGCAGTGCATTCAATTAATCAATTAAGTTTAACTGACATTTCTCTTAAAAGAAAAAATCACCGATATAGATCTAATGATACTTTGCAAGACCTGAGAATAATAATGACAAGAAAAACCCTTTCCAGAGAGATTGTTCACATTTGTAATTCATCTAAAGAATAAGGAGAAAACTCTGACCATTTTCCATGTCAAATATTTCAAGACATTTAATTCAATAATCTGTCTTATGAGGACAGTCAGAAATACAGTATCCCTTCCAATGTGTATGCTTTTATGGAACTCACTTTCTAACACCTTAAGAAGACATTATCAACCTCAGTGTGTGTGTGTGTGTGTGTGTGTGTGTGTGTGTGTGTGTGTGTGCATGCGCGTGTGTATGTGTGTGTGTGTACATATATATATATATTGCAGCAATTCGTGTTTAGAGGAGACAATCCAACAAACTATTCCTAGGTATATTTTTTATATAAATTCTAACATTTCATGAAACTCACTTTTCATCCCCTATAAACATGAACACTAAAACTTTAGGATTAATCATAAATTTACCTCCTCCAAAATGTCAATTCAATGAAAAAGTAGTGTGGCAGGTAGAGTGCCATGGAGATTTAATTTAACATGGCATGAAAATGGTTGTCAGAGCCTTCATCTTGTTACATGAACATTAAACCATAACCATGATAAAAGCATATTTCTTTTAAAGAACCTTAACCATGTATCTGTAAAAAAGTTGTTAGCAAAAATCATTCAAGACAACACATAAATATAAGTGAGTACAACACAATATGAAAGTGCACAATTAATAAGCCTACAATATATTTTGTAATACGAAAATATATTAAACATTCACTAACAGCTAGGTTCTGAGCTATAAGCACATTCAAGATAATAAAATATAAACTGCTATCCTGTACTATAAGCCGTAATAAAGAAGCTTATATTCCCAGCTGTTATCTCCCTCTTCTTCTTTTTTTTTGCTTTTTTTTTTTCTCAATATAAATGTAAACAAGTTATGCCTCAAACACTACTTTACATGAGAAGCTTGCGCGCCCTGCGAATAATCCTTGCATCCGAGTCAGGCAGGCTGTATAGCAGCAACTCCTGATGGACTTGATCTCTGTACTGTCGATCCATAGGCCAGCTCTCCCCTTGGATTCTAGGCAAGTGGTAAGCATAGGGAAGGGTGGCAGGCACCCCATCTGTGACAGGGCTGTACAGACAACAGCAAACTTAAGCATATAGATAGGCCCGCAGAGCATTACTTAGGGACTCAATATTTACCAGAATGGGAGCAGAGGGAAATAATGTTTAGATATTAGGGCAACATAAGAAAATAATAGGGTAAAGGGATATGTTGGTGTTAACAATTCTCAGCCTCATGGATATAGGATTGACAGCTATCAAATCATATCACTTCTTCAGCAAAAAAAATTTTGAATCTGGATGATCTTCACAATTTCTTTTTGCATAAGAAATTGCGCAGAAAAATCACTGAAAATTTATATTAAAACATCGATTTACATGGAACTGGAGTCAAAATCTCTTTACAAAACTTAAACACCAAAAAATAAAAAAAAAAGAAAAACAAAAGAAAGAGAGAAGGAGTTAAAATGAAACAATTTTCATTGGGAATAAAATTATTCAATATCAGTTTTATCAAGTTCTTTCAAATAAGCATTCCATATCCATGGATGGTCTGAGATTTGTTTAAGAAAAAAAAAAAAAGAAAGAAAACAAAAAAAATTAACTCAAAGATACAGGGAGAAGAAGAGGAGGAAAGTCTCGCAAAACAGCATAAAATTTTATGAACTGAAAAAAATGTTTATCAAAGGCAAAACAAAATTAGTATAACTGAAAATTGGCAACATGCAAATATTCTGAGACATTAAGTTTACAAATATCTCCATATGGCAAGGTTTGGGGATTTCATAACTCCTGTCTTCAACAAATGGGTGAAAGGAATTTAACTGTCTTTACAATCCTTTTCAAATGCATACTTCATACTGTACGTCAGAAAAGATGGAATAATTTGTTACATTCCCTTATTCCACCAAAAAACAGAGAGCCAAAACACCATTTTCACTTCCAGACACTCTAAATTGACAACTCTTTTCTTTCTCTCTTTTCTTTTTCTTCTTTTTGTAAGCTAAGAAAGGAGATAAATAGTTTGGGTTTTGGTTTTGTTTTTCACACATTTGCTGTGGATGAGCATTCCTCTTTTCCTCGCTTTGCAGGACCCAAAATGTATTTTATGTAGAAGCAATCAAGTCTACAAAATAAATACTACAACAGAAAAAGAAATATCTATTGAATGAAAACTTGTTATGTCCTAGTTAGAAGCCATATGTGAGCAAACAGAGGGCCTGGTGTTCTATTTGCTTATGTCAAATCTCTGGTTTATCCAATGTCCTGAGATGGTCCAATAATTACAAGAAAACAGGGAGAAAAATGGAAAACAAGGACATATGTTCTTTACTTTTTTCCTCAAAACCAAACAGCAACCAAATTGAAAGTAGGTAAAACAGTAATATAAGCACAGCAAAGAGGGAATCTTCAGTAATCATCTTTCCTCCCATAACTTCATTTGAAAACTTCTCTCCTATCAATTTCCACTCCCATCCCCCAAAATATATAAAAATAATAATAATCTATAAACAAAAAAGCATTGCATCAATGCCACAAGAAAGAGAGTCTGAAAATTAGTCTCTCATTAGACGGTTAAAGGCGTACAAAGAGCCCAGTTGTGGAAAAGCACTTTTGTTAATAAGGGTGGAGAAACAGCTACTGGTCAAAAAATCAGAATGTTTCATTCCACTATCAAAGACGGCTTTATACATTCCCAACTCTCACTCACAGAATCCTGCGCAGAACAGCGGCGGTTGAAGCCACATGATAAAACCTACCATAAAAGGTTGAGGGAACAAGATATAGACATACATATATATATATATTATTTAAATGTATTTTCATTAGTTCATCAGGAAAGAACAATGGTTTTAAGAATTTTTCATTCATAAACTGCAGATTTACTATTGTTTTTCTTCCTTCCTTTCGACATTTCTTATCCCCTATAATTATGTGTAATTGAATATGAATGTGTGGTGTTTAAAAAGGGTGGGGGTGGTGCACAGGAATTAAAAGGAATGCCCTCATGAAGAGACAGCTTTAATCTCAATGCTTAAATTTTTCATTAATAGCTATTTCATAATGAAATGTTTGATTATTTCAGACTGTAAAGAACATTCCTTTCAATAAATGAAATAAAACGGGCAACACTATTTTTTGCAACGTTTAATATTTCAGACTGTGAAAAACATTCCTTTAAATGGAATGAAATGAAATGGACAACAGATATGTAAAACACTAAGCACGACCAAATTCCACGTTTATATATAATATTCTCAGACTTTAAAAAAAAACTTCTTCAATAAGAAACAAAAAATAATTGATAATCTACGGCCAGCCTTTGTATCTAACATTTTCACAAAAAGCACATGAACTGTGGCAGCAAATCTCTGAAGAAGAAGAAAAATGCATCTTAAGGATTTTAAGGAAATGTAACTAGGAACATTAAACACATTCATGTGAGTGAATTTATAAATGTCATAGTAAAAAAAAATTTTAATAAAAATAAAATAACAGAGACAAACCATAAGCCAGGGATGCAAGCACAACAACAGGTAAGGGCCAAGACAGAGTGCACACTCGTTGTGCACAACTTCACACAGCTTTCTCACCATCCCTATTAAACCCTTTAGTAAATTTATAGTATAATGCCTGTCTCATGTTGGTGTTTTTTTTATAGTGTTTTCTAGCGGTTTTCAGTGCCAGAAGACCTATTCTGAGATCGAAAACTGTTTCAAATCACTCTTTGTCCCTGGAAAAGCTGATTCTTTATCCGATTTTTTTTTTTGTAAACAATAAATGACGATACGTCTGAAGATTCACAGTAAGGAGTAGATGCTTTTCTCACCCCACCCCACCCCTCCCCCACCCAACCATATCCATCCTTACAAACAAACAAAAAATCTCTTGAGGGGTTAATGGTAAAGGGGTTGATAGTACTCTAAAAGAGTTGATTGTCATCTGAAAAGCCCTAGATTGATGGGTGCAACTTCTTAGTCTGCAGAGTGTTTGACTAGGGTTGGATAGATTTTTTAAACCGACAGTGACTAAGCTATGTGAGGTGGTTGTATACAATGTATTCAATGACGGTGCACTCTGTCTCGACCCTAAGGGGGAAGGAAGAAGGAACTCAAAAGAAATAAGAAACATTGTCAAATGGGAGAGAAATAAAAAAAAAAAATAGAGAGAGGAATAGGGTTTTGAGGGGGCAGCCAAGAAAGGGAGGAAAAAGGGAAACGGGTAAAAACGGAGAGAGGTAAAAAGAAGAGGTATTTCAGGAAGACAGAAATGAGTAAAAACCTGAGAAAAGACAAACCTGATTCCATTTCCATTTTTTTTTTTTCAAAAGATATTATTTAAAAGTTCCACTGCCAAGATTAATGCATGAGCCACATAAACAAACCCAATAGATTTTTTAAAATGTAAAAAATCTTTAATGTAATAATACAAGAGACTATATTGAGCCATTCATGATAGTGAATAGCCGCGGTGCCCTGAACAATGTTACACGAATCAATAACTTTTTTTTTTTTAAGCCAAGACATCCCCAAAACCTTACTTGAGCAAATTTTCACTGAAAACATCTTGTAAAGAAGGGTCTGATAATCTCTTGCTTGGTCGCCTGCGACTCTCCTTCCCTAAAAATGAGAAGTTTTCATACAATTTCTTAATATTTAAGTTTCATTGATGATAAAGGAAGTGGAAGGCAGGGCTTAACATATTAAATGTTGATTCATAAGACAAACCTCTTACTGCAAGTTGGAGAACCAGGAATTGTGGACTGAAACCAAAACATTACCATTTCTACATTCGCGTAAAAGGCATAAACTTTGATACGCAGAAATATGTAAAATGTAACTGAATATTCGAATCAAAGTGACATTTTATTTGTTAAAGATAGCAATTTCAATTATATAGTATCTCTACCATTAAAATATGAACTGATTACAAAGACTATTTCTACACAGTACTATTTAACCTTTGAGTTCATAACGCTAACAAAATTCTGTACACAATAATATCACTTCGGACTGTCATATGCACACATAATTTTGCCCAAAACATGACTAATTATACATATATATATTATCTATAAATATAACCACA
Organism: Goniobranchus kuniei; assembly: GCA_025770095.1. Taxonomy (NCBI): domain Eukaryota; kingdom Metazoa; phylum Mollusca; class Gastropoda; order Nudibranchia; family Chromodorididae; genus Goniobranchus; species Goniobranchus kuniei. The sequence goes on along the minus strand of JAOYNN010016695.1, from coordinate 4,464 downwards.
GCGAGATATGTTTTAATGATTTGCTTTGGGAATAATTACATATATAATCTTAATATCTTTGATGCTTTCAGGAATTCATATTGCAGATCATCACATAAATCTTCCAAGGTGACCTTATTTGAAGAATAATATTTGTGAGTTCTGAAAGAGTAGATCTTTTTTTAAAAAACAAAACAAAACAAAAACGAAACAAAAACAAAAAAAGACATACAAAAAAAAAATCCACTGCAAAACCTTATACACAAAACTGCAAAGCCTTATAAACAAATAAGGATCAATGACAACCCATTCTCAGGGTAAGTCAGAAAAAAATCATAGGAAGATGGAATCATTATGGCTTTTGTTACTCAAAGAATGTTATCAGACATTTAAATGAAAACAAAGAAAGCCAAAACAAAACAAAGAAACAAAACAACAACAACAACAACAACAACAAAATATCCTCCCTTTATTCTTTCTGTCTTATCTCCCATTCATTCTAAAACCACACAGAAAGGTTTTAACTTACCTCCATTTTTCCTATATTTTTCACCAGCCTTAATAAAAGCAAAGTAACACCTGAAGAAAGCACGGACTACGGACCAGCGTAGAACTGCAACAGGATCAATGCCTGTGTGATTGGAAAGGGAGTGAAATAAAAGATTGAAATGAAACATTTCTCTTTGCTTCTTATAAACTCAATTCCCACCAGAGAAAGAGTCATAAGATGGCAGCCTTATCTTTGTACTTAAAGGTAAAATGATTTTTGATGGCTGTGGTAAGAGAAACAATCATTGATAGCTTTGAAAAAAATGCTATCATTTCTTTCTTTTTTACGTCTTCATGAAATATTTCTTAATTCATTAAGTTACGCTAATGCTTTTCCTTTTTCACTTGGAAAACTTAATGAGCATTTCTTTATTTATCAAATATTGCTTGCTAAGTTGGTGAGCAGTTAACATATCATTATATTTTTGCGCACTTCTATCCAAGTAATTTTTTTCAAGCAAATACTGGTTTAAAAAAAACAAAACACAAACACAAACAAAACAAAAAACTGCCTTACCCATTAATTCTCTCACAAATGTGAGACTACTTTTCTTCAATGTGGCAACAATTTCTGGTCGAATCAAGTCTGCATTTTTCTCTCTGAAATCCTGTAAACATTTGAAACAGAGAAACACAGATACTTCAATAATATGAGCTTTTAACACAATGTTGTTGTTTTTTTTTGGGGGGGGGCAATATGCTGTTTTAAAAAAAAAGACATATTTAAAACATTTTAATTTTTGGAGTTTGCCTAGCATTGCCCTGTAACGTGATAGTAATGCACAAATAAACAAACTTTTGTTTCAACAAATGAGGTTTGAGAACCTGGAAATACTGCCAGGTCTCAGATAACACAAAAACTATGTGCTTGACAAATTCTGAAACTGGGGCTCATGTCAACCGACTATTAAACTTCAAGAATACAAGAACATTTGCTTGCACATCAAAAAACAAAACAAAAATAAAACAGAAACAGCCCCCAAAAAGTTGAATAAAAAGAGTATTAAGTCTAAAAGCCAGTTATGATCTGGGCAAATAAAGAGTGAATGAGAAGTACCTTAATAAAGTATTTGACACGGCCAGCATAATGCATAATGCTAAAAGCTCCCTCTCTCAGCTGGGGCACCTGATAATGGGGATCATTCTTGTGATGATGAGTGAACTTATTCAAGAGGGTCTCATTCGTTGCTGCTGGGAAGCTATATAATAAAAACAAACAAATTGAACAAAGTTAAATACATATCATGCAAACAAAAGATTTGATAAAGAGGGGACACTTGAGCTTATTTAGTTTCCAGCTGGATCTAAATTGTATTCATCATGCAGAGAGCACCAAACGGCAGGCTTAACGCAAAGAAGTTATTCATGCACACCCTGTTGAGCACTAATTTTCCACTTACTTGCATTCCTCATCCAGCAAACAAAAAAGGCCATTTGGTCGTTTATAGAAGAGCTCCAGGCTTCCTGTGTTGTCAATAAATTCAATGTTCTTCCACTGAATACCTTCACGTTGATATTCCTCCTGAAAAACAGACCATAAATTATTATTATTCATTTCAATGAAACAAATTAATCACTGAAACAAAACCAATTTTTTCAAAAGGAAGCTTCAAAATTTGACAGTTCTTTATTCCCTTTAGATATGGTTCCCTTTAACCTATCAACATTGACTTTCAGTAATCAAAGGTACTTCTCCGCCACTTCCTGAAGCCTTCCAAAAGTGAGGTTGTCCTACTTTGCAGCTTCAGCTGATTGCCTGATCTTTATGAGGCCATATAAACCATCCATTATTTGTGTTTTATGCAATATCTCTTAACCCTGCAGAGGCGTTTGCGCTACTTGTAGCACCTGCTGTAAACACATCGAGAGGCACGGTCGCTCTCCCCTTTATGGAGAGTGCGTCGGCGCTACTTGTAGCGCATGAACCCTGACCCTCTTTAATTCAATATTTATTAATCCCTGTAAGGAAACTGACCCGGAAGTGATCTCTCTTTCATTGTTAAATAAAAGCCAATGGGATTGCAGGTTATTTGAAACCCCTAGGTCATCTGTAGGCTTTGTTATAGCTCCGCGAAGTCAGGCCTTACACACTGCCTACATGTTACCTTGTGCGAGCCATTGTTCGCTTTGCGTTCTCTGTTGTTTTCGACAACTTATTTCATTTCCTAAAGATGGCATTATTTAGTTCATTTTATCAGCTTTCAGAAAATATCTTTTATAAAGGTTTTTTTAAGTTATACAGCTGGATTTCAGCATTATTCATAGCATTGTTAAAATGGTGACACCGTGCTCTGCCACACCCCCATATTTACAATCAAACCTCTTCAGCTGGCCGACAATCCGCGAAGCGACTTCTGGTAAAACGGCGAGCGCCACTAGGGTTAATATTTCCAAATCTGATCATGATGTTAGTTTCAGTGCATTATTCTAAAAGCTCCTGATGTCATTCAAAATTATTGGCAGGGCAGAGCCTTAAGTTTCATGAACAATTTGTTGAATATATATAAAATACAGAGATAAATTATATTAAATAACTGCAAACAGAAATCACCTACCTGTTCAAACTTGAATATATGCTGGTTGAAATAGTACTGTAAATGCTCATTGGCATAATTGATGCAGAACTGCTCAAAGCTATTGCGACCAAAGTCTTCAAAACCAAAAATATCCAGCACCCCGATGGAATCGCCCTCGTGATCAGAATCATGTTTCTTGGCCAGAAGAGCCTGGTTGACTTTTAAAACAATCCAGTCAAATAAGGCTCCATAAATGCATTTTGCCATAGCGTCACGGGTAGCAATTGCCTTAGGAATGGAAAAAATTAAAAGAACTTTAAACAAGAGAAATCAGAAATTATTCGAACTCTTTAATATATCTTACCCTAAATCATAGAATCAACTATTGTTTTTGTGTATATTTGCTTTTTAGGACTCTTTTCAAGTATAAAGGTCATCTCAGTGCATATATCATTAACCATAATGACATGAAGAAATTCAAACCCTTTCTAGAAAACAATCTTCGTCTCTATCAACTATTGGGGCACAGACTGCTCTATGGCTAATGCTTCAGTCTTGGGTTCAGGAGGTCCTGGGGAGTCCTGCCAGTGAAGACGTGGTTTTTGTTCCTTGAGCAAGAAAATTTACTCTAATTGCATCACTCTACTCGGGGGTTAAAAAGGTACCTTGCAAAAGGCTGACATTGATGCAATAAATTGTGCTGCACTTTACTACACACTCCCCATGGGGTATGCCTGCTACGGGATAAAGAATTGCAAAGCACTTTGAGACTCTTCTTAAATGTTGGAAAGCACAATATAAATGTCATCTTTAACTTCAACTTCTTCTTTCAGGTAATCTTCATTCAGAGTTGCCATTCAAGATCACAGCAGACTTTTTTTCTGGCAAAAGCAATTCTTGGTCTTAGAGAGTTGTGCACGAAGAGATGAAATGAAGGAAAGAAGTAATGGCAGGAAAGAAACTTTACCCCGACTTTTTACTTTATCTTTACTTCAATTTCCAACTGCTTCTTACATTCACAACTTGTAAATGCGACTTAGATAACAATGATAATATGACATGGAAGAGAAAAGGGAAGCTGTGAAGCCAGAACACTAATGCTTTGTAGGAATGCCCACTATAAACACTCAGATGCATTTACAAAAACATGTCAAACTACAATGTGATATTATAATCAAACAAAGATAATACATTTACATCTTCCATCTACAGTGTGATTTTATAAGCTAACAAAGATAATAAAACACTTACCATTAACAAATATACCGGTAATACACTTATATCTTCCATCTACACTCTGATCTTATTACAATCAAAGAAAAATAATAATATACTTCTATTTTACGAATCTATCAGCTATATACTTAATAATAATAATAATAATAATAATAATAATAATAATAATAATAATAATAATAAT
>JAOYNN010016694.1:0-19214 GCA_025770095.1 Goniobranchus kuniei | reverse complement strand
AGGGCAAAGCTATAGAGTACCACATTCAAATCTAGATTGCCACCTAAATTCCTTCTTCCCCAGCTCATTTCGACTGTTGAATAGAATGCCTGATTCTATCGGATGCTGCAGATACGTGGACTCTTTCAAACGGTCCCTCTGCTAGATTACACTGAAGTCAAGCTACCAGATATCATAGGCTTGAACTCAATTTTTTTTCAAGCGCTTCGACAGTTATACTCAGTTTTACTGAGTCAGTCGGATTATTTGAAGAAGAAGAAGAAGCTCTCTAGATCTATGTTATGTAGAAAATATATTGCAAAGAAACAATGGAGAGCGTCTAGACGATGTCTTTCACTTCCATTTCAGTATTGAATCTAGATATACTCCTGATGTCAAACATTTCTGATCCCTTAGTCTTGGAACATATTGGTCAGAGAGTAGATCGAAGGAGATGTAATTTGCACAATGCAAATTTAAGACATTTTTTTTTAAATCATTAAGTTAAAATACACACTAATTTTAGTAAAACTCTCCAATAATAAATAATAATAAATTGGATTTCTATTGCGCCTTCCATTTGTATGTAAATTTGAAGGCGGATAACATAGGGAGAAACTCTATCGAAGATACAAGCACATTCACAATCCATTCACACATACAAAAAGCTGAGATGGATGATAAATAGATTACTTATGAGGAATTAAAAGCTTTAAGAAACAAATGATGTTTGAGTGCAGTTTTGAAAGTTGTGAGACTGTACTTCTCTCGAATCTCCTTGGTGAGCATGTTCCAAATGTCGGGGCCAGAAAATTCAGAACGACGCTCTCCGTATCTTTTAAGTTTCTTTCTAGGGACAAGCAAGACTGAGCATGGATGACTTTTTAAATATCGTCTCGCTTAAATATGAAGGGGCCAAATCATTCAAACATTTGTAAACCATTGTTGAAATTTTATATTCTACTCTTTCTTTGACGGGAAGCCAGTGCAATGATTTTAGTAAAGGGGTAACATGGTCTGACTTCTTTCTGCAGGCAACTTAGCTGCATGATTTTGGACGCGTTGCCATTTATTCAGTTGCTCAGCGGTGAGACCAGAGAGAAGAGCGTTACAGTAATCCAATTTCGAAAAAATAAGAGAAACCACAAGAGTTTTCAGTGGTACCAAGGGACAAATATTTTCTTATATGACTTACGCACTTTAATTTAAAAACATGCTTCTGCATAGGGAACTGATGTGATCACACATAGATAAATGTTTATCAATCAAACGTCCAAATTTGTAAGTGTTTGTTGCAGTAATTTGAGAATCAACAATTCTCAAGGTTGGATTTTCTTCTTTCTTCCGTGCAGTTTTCTCCTCTAAAAGGACAACGTAAGTTTTTGACTCGTTAAGTTGGAGTTTATTTTTAGTTGTCCAATCTTTCACGTAAGAAATACATTATTCAAAGACATGTAAAAGAACAGGTTAAGCATTAGGACTCAAAGACCTATACATTTGAGAATCATCTGCATACATGACATGTGCCATTGGCTGTGTGTATAAGGTGAAACGTATTGGACCTAACACTGAACCTTTTTTTTTTTTTTTGAGGGATACCACAGTGCATACAGAATTCATCCGAGCGCATGCTCTTAACCATCGCTCTCTGTGTACGGCCGCTAAGATATTATGAAAACCAAGACAAACTGTACCTGAAATAGCAAAAGATGCTTTTAATCTCTGCAACAGTATTTGGTGATCCACTATATCAAAAGCTGGACTCAAATCCAAAAGACATAGCAAGCATGCATCATCCCCATCTAAATTGTTTAAAATGTCATTAAAGACCAGCATTAGGGCTGTTTCAGTGGAGTGATTGGGTCTGTAGGCTGACTGAAAAAAAATTATCTACTTTGATGCGATTCAATATGTGCAAGAAGCTGCCTTAGTACCACCTTCTCTAAAATTGTGGATAGGAAGGGTAAATTGGATATTGGCAGATAGTTTTTAAGATCATTTGTAACAAGGCCATGTTTCTTCAAATTAGGTTCAACTAAAGCCTGCTGAAAGCAAACTGGGACAGTTCCTATCCTCAATGATTGATTGATTATGAGTGTAATGTATGGAACAAGCTCATCGATGCAGCTTCTCAGAAGCTTTGTTGGCAAATCATCTAAATCGCAGTGCTTTGTGGGTGAGTGTAAGATAATACTTTTCACTTCTTCACTGACTTCATCAAAATGTTCAAAAACGACATCAGCGTAAACAAGGATATATTGGGGTTTATTTGGGTTTTCTAATGTAAACTCATCAAGATTTTTCTTTATGTTTTTTTTTTAATCTTGCCATCAAATGTAGACAGAAATAATTGAGGAAGATCTTTTTCTTCAAAAATTGTTGGTAGTTCTTGATTCCCATTATTACCTAGAAGCTCGTCAGTGGTCCGAAACAGCTCCTTGCAGTTTTTAATATGACTGAATTTTTCATTATAAAAGCTAATTTTCACTTTTTCACATATCATCTGTTCTTTCTTAATATTGGAAATGTATGCTCTATGAATCTGTAATCCTGTCTTTTTCCATCTTCCTTCCAATTGTCTCTTCTCCTGCTTGGCTCTTTTTTCTTCAAGAGAAAACCAAGCTGATGTTGTCAGTTCAGAAATCACTCTTGTTGTTGCTGGAGTGTGCTTGTGTAAGATGTTTTCACATATAATGTTGAAATGCTTAGCCGACATTTGGCGGAGCAGCTCGTCATTCGAATTTAATTCATTGATCAAATCGTTCTTGAAAACTTCACAATTTAAATGTTTTAAGTCCCTTGATGTTACAGTCCTCTCCGTTTTCTCCAGATTCTTGATGTCGAGTTTACACAGTAGAAGAGAGTGATCAGATATGGCTTTATCAACTACGGAAGTAGATTTAATCCAGTCATTTACTGTAGGAGTAATAATCCAATCCAGAATGTTCCCGTATGAATTTGTTGACATCGTTACAAGTTGTTTCAAATCATGTTCATGCAACAATGATTTGATTGCTGTTACAGCAGGGATCATTGACTAGAAATGATAGTTGAAGTCTCCTAGAATAACGACTCTGTCATTCGCGCCACACACAGACGTCACCATATCGCTAAATTCATTAAGTAATTTGGTAATACTTTCAACCCTGAAAACACATGCCAAACAATCAAAGTTATAAGATTGAGGCTTTTTTCATGAGTTTACTTACTGGTGGCAATGAATTGTCTGTAGGTTGTGGCTGGGTATAATTCTGTGATTTCTGAGTCCACGTCAAGATGTGGTCCCAGTAAAATATGACCAGTTTCTTTAGAGGCATAGACATACGTCTTTTGATACGGACTTTCTTAAACTTGTACGTTAACACACTTAATAGCTGGAAAAGAAAAATTAAAATATACATATACATTATATAAATCTAGAAAGTAATGATGTGTTCAACAAAAGTTGAAATGAAATAATCAATTTTTAAATAATGAGCCAAATGACTTCTATGCACTACAACCCATTTTGTTTCTGTCACAAATTATTGGTGTTTACTCATATTCAAGACTTTTCATTGCAAATAAATGAGTAGCCAGCTAATGGCACCAAACAAAATAGTAAGATGTTAGAGTGATAAGTCTTACAGAAGGTCCTTCAATGTATACTCCTAAGAGTTTAGAATGCATGGAAATAGAACCAACCTGAATGATAAATAATGTACCGTCTGTGAGCCTGCACTTAGTTCTTTTTCTTCTTCTCCTTCATGTATGCTGACTGACTCAGACTGAGTTTTACTCCCATTGCAGATGTTTGGTTGAATCTACTTGTTTTTTTATGTGTTTGATGGTAGTTGACAGTAGAACATTTTTAAAGGTGTCCATATCACAGCTGCACTTGACATAGAGTGGTATGTTGTTCCATATTCTTATTGTGGCTGGGAAAAACTAATGTAAGTGGCTATCGATTCTGGGTGTTGGCAGGGTGTAAGTTTGATTGCCTGAAAGTCTAGATGCATGTCTGTTTGGATTAATATGATGTGGGTCCAATGGTATATCAAAGGATATATTTAAATAAGATCATACATTATGTTACAAGAACTCTATCCCTCTTGTCAAATACTCAAATACAGGTAAAATTAACATAATTCTTAAAGACCTGTCATTCAGGAGAGGAAAAAAAACTCATTAAGAGAAAGAAACAGATACATGTATCAAACAGATTTTGCAAAAATAAAAATCAATACTTACATAAACTCCAGAAAGTCCATGAATGAGGACATAAGCAAACACATAGGTAATGGCTACAAAAGATGTTTCGTTGGAATGGTGCAAATCATCATAAGGTGACAAGGCACGTGCAGACAAAGCGATGAAGGCCATTATGCTGGAGAGAAGACTTCTCATGGGGTAAAAGATGGAACCAAATAAAACATGGCCCAGTGAGGAGAAGGCCATTACCAGTCCCCCAAAGAGTGCCTGATAACAAAAGATTATAAAAACAAAATAATAAAACAAGAAAATGAAAGGAATGAGTAAACTTAAGAACCACCTACAGAATAATAATGATAAAGCTTTGCAATTCACTGAACAAAATATTATTCATAGAGAGTCATTTTGCCACCTTCTTTGTTCTTTTTTAATGTCAACTTTCGAGAAAAAAAAAAAGATTCTATATACTACAAATCTTAAATTATGTAATACAACTAATAATAACTGAAATATTTTTAAATGGCAATAAGAAAGTAAAAAATATGATTAGGTCTTTTACAAGACAGATCAAACTAGTTCCCTTCTATTCAAAAGCAGTTCGTTGGAAAGTTATAACAAGAAATTTACATAAAAATCAATAACAGCAACTTACCACTGCAATGGCAATTTCACGTCTGGAATGGGACAATACAATCTGAGCTCTAGCAATGCTGGGCATATAGCCAAGCAGATGGACCCACTTCATCACCAGACAAAATATGATGATGCCCAAAAGATTGTGTAACACCTGAAGAAGAGTCAAGATTAATCTTGAGATGAAAAAGAACAGAAGTCAATTTCAAATGAATTATGTAATACTGGCCAGCAACCCCCTTACACTAAAAACTGTTATGAATAGTAATGATAACAATTTTTTAAAAAGAATTTTAAAGAGTTGATCTTGCTTAGCACTGTCCTTAGAGAATATAATCATAGATTAGAATAAACAAGTAACCGATTCAATGTCTATTAATAAGTGAAATCATTAAGGTATTTCAATGATAATTAAAGCGTTTTGTTTTGTTTTAAAGAAGGACAAAAACACATCTAAGCAATTTTTAAAAGTTTTAAAATGAAGATGTGTTGTCAAATGACTAGAACAAGAGCAACCTACTTCATTCAACAAAGTCAGAAAAGCAAAGCTGATGTAGCGCTCATACAAAGTGCTGCGTAAAAACTCCACCAACTCCATTACCACTACAAAGCGGTAGATAAAAATGGTTACATAGAGTAATGAAATCAAGCTTGTTGTCATCTGAAAGAAGCATGAAGAATACAAAAACAAAATAAAATAAAGTTAATGGGACATCCCAATGAAACTGTATGTAAATATCTGTCACATTGTTAATTAATATCCCCATGTCAAGCCCCATGAGGCATCTCTAACAGTGCAAATGACAGAAAAGGTCCACTGCCAGCTATCCATAGAAGTGACTAAGATCACCATCCCCTTGTTGTTATTGTTACTTCAAATGCTACTCCAGTAAGCTAAAAGGCAAAACTGGACTACTGCCAGCTTCCACAATAGTTGTGAGCAACTTTTTCCTTGTTCTCATTTTCAATCCAAATCCTCCTGTCAGCTTTCTTTTCTCTGTCCCATACTTTCTGCTTTAAGAACCGTGTTATTATCCCAAAGGGATGTGCTGGGTTTATCTGAAGCAATCAATCAGTACTAGTACTACTCCTCCTTTAGGTGTCTTGTCTGGAACAGACATTGGCGATCATGGCTCTCCACTCAAATCTGTTATCAGCTAATCTCAGAAGATTATCGCCACTGCTCTCTGTTGATATTGCTTTTAGGCTATCAATATATTATTATGTAACTTCAATCAGTCCTACTTCGTTAAAAATTTTTAAGAAGCTATAGTCGTCTCCCTTTTCCAAACTGCATATAATATATCTAACACTTTCAATGTTACACTGATCTATTCTGACTGTCCTTTCTTCAGCCCTTGATTGCAATATCCCTCACAAACAAAGAGAATACTGCCTATTTAGGAACCATTCTCTAATCAAATCGTCAAAACAACAAAAAACTCACCTCAATATAATTCCAGAAGTAAAGAAAATATGATTTTCCCATCACAAATATTTTTCTTGCTTGCTCAGTCAATAGCATCATCATTATCATTATCAGCAACAACTGTTGTGGAAAGGAAATTAGGAGAAAAGGCATGGAAATTATTTTCAGTAGACTAGATTTTTCAATCACAGCATCACAATGCCATAAAAATATCAAATGCTTAATATGTCTATTACATTGGTGATCACTGCCGTTTTGCTCTGTACAGTAGGCGAACTGTTGTTCATCATTAAACTGCCCAGCTTTAAGCTTTACTCAATTACTCTATTCCCATCCATGGCAGTAAATTTATCAGTCATAACATTTGCATTAACCCTTAACGTCCTCAAACGCTTGAAAGCGCTGGCACCAAAATGTCCAGAACCACTTGACAACCGCTTGTGACTTTCGCTTTCAATAACCATTTAGTAAAGATGTCATAAACCGGAAATAACCCTTTTACTTGATACAGGAGAAAGTAAACATAACATCCGATGTGTCTCTCATCACTCTGTTGACTAGAACTTGAAAAATGTGTCGAAATCTCGATCAACCTGGTCCCAGGGAGAGAAATTAGTATGACTGGTTTGATAATGAGGAGTTGATTGATGGAGAGGCTGATCAATCAGACACAGACATAGTTTTCGGTGAGCAGGAACGTTGTGATTCTCAGTCTGATGATAGCGAAGGTGGAGATCAAAATAAGAGATCTCGATCTATGCCTACCAGATCTACATCGATTCGTTTAACGCATAACTCAGGTGATAGTCGATCAGCTGATGCCAAGCCCACTGAAAATTCTGATGAGTGGAGTTTTGATTGTAGTACAAAAGAAAGAAATATGTTACTCTTTGGAGAAACAACAGGTCCAACTAATCCATTGCATCCTGATGCCAAACAAAAACAAAACCAAAACAAAATACAACCCGCCCCCGCCCCCCAAAGAAAAAGCGACACCCCCTAAAAAAACAGACAAAAAAACCAACAACAAAAAAACAACCAAAAACAAAAGTAAACACAAACACATTGTCTGTTTCCTTTTTTTTAATTGTGTGTGTGAGTGTGTGAAAAAGAAATATTATGAGAAAGGTATTTATTTATATGGCCCAAAGTAGGCTACCATATGTCGTTTTTCCTCAGCTTAAGGTGAGTAAATGCAATTTTACTCACTTTCAAGGTCATCCCTACTCATCTTCAAGGTCACCTCCAATAAATCCATAGGTGCAAATCAATCTACCTATTTGTGTACCTTCTCTCTGTTCACTGTGAAAATTTCATGTTGATAAAGTCAAAATTGATGAATTGACAGCAAAATAAAATATGTGTCGTTTTTGTGGTATCTTTTCAAATTAACTCAGGACGATATGATAGGGAAAAATAGGATTCAGAAATTCAGGATGTTAAGGGTTAAGGACCTTTCGTATCCTTATCGTCACGCCTTGGCAACCTGTATGATCTCCTTTGCCAATGTCTTCCACTTTTTCTGGACGTATGTGAGGGATCTTTGATGGTTCAGATCTTCACTTGTTCTACTTAAGGAGAGGTTGGGATTGAAGCTGGACAATTCCTTGTTCAAGACTAATGGGAGAGTGGTGACTGGTCTTTCTTTGAATTGATTTCCGAATGTCATGAAATGAAGTTCCATGCAGGACCGTCTTTATTTATTCCAAGGATGAGCCCGAAGAGTTTCCGACAGCTTTCCGTGATAAATACTGATAGAGGCTATTCATCATACTTTTTATAAAGGGACCTGTTGGAAAGTTTCATCCGTTTCTACATATATTCATGCCTTTGAGGACCTACTGTAGGCCTGCTTACTTTATTATATGTAATACTTTTTTCTTTTAACTGCCAAAAAGTGGAGTGGAATAAAGCCTAGCTTCTCTAATTTGGAAGACGAAGTTTTCTCATTTTTCATGTTCAACATCAGACAGGGCTAACAGAGTATGCTAGTATTCTCAATATTTGTGCTCGGTGAGTTAAACAGAATCCAGAGAATCTGAATCATTCGGGAAATGACTAAAGTTGAAATCTTCAATTCAATTATGAAGTCTGTACTATAAAATGCTCTGAGGCAGTCGCCATGGTGGATCAGTAAGACAACATGCAGAGGTTCCAATCTTTCATCGATAAGCAGCATTTGGGTGCTAGGGTGTTTAAGCTAGAGATGATCAATGATATTGATCCCTTCAAAAAGGACCTAAAACAGTTTCTGGTTCCTGTTAAGATTAATTGAAAATGAGGAAGAAACTTTGGGTTGATCATAAAATAAGATGGCCGAGCACAACATAATAACTGGGCCTTAAATTGAACCCTCACAAGGGGATTGCCAAAAGAGTTAGAGGCTAAGATAGCAAAAGTTGTGAAGAGCTTGCAATAAATAAAGCAAAACATACAGGAAAAGAATATGCGGTGGCTCTTTGTTGTTTACATGTGCGTTGCAGAGTGTAGAATCAAACAATTGTAAATTTGTATATTTATTCATTTACTGAATTCTGTTTTGTTTTGTTTTGTTTTTCAGCAGTCTATTCTTGTGGATTCTGTCCCTTAGCATTTACCACCAATGACTTTCTGCAACGTCACTTGAAGAAACATCATGGGGAGGACTATTGGAGTTTAAAGGAGATACATCAGGATAAAGATTTGTCGTCAGATGCTGATTTCAATTATCTTGATTTAGCGGGTTTGAACAACATTGATACTGCACCTGATGGATACATTTACTGCAAGTCATGTAATGGAAGATTTCGCAAAAGATCCGATCTCTTTCGGCATGTCCGGGAGGTTCACACAGGGCTCAAGCCCTTTACTTGTCCTCACTGTAGCAGGACATTTTGTCGTCGCTACCATCTTCAAGCCCACCTTGCTATTCATTCTGAGGAGAAACCATTCACCTGTGAAATATGCAGCAAACCGTTTCGACGGAGGTTTGATTTGCAATCACACATGACCAGGATCCATATAGGGGAGAAGCGTTTTAAGTGTGGTGAGTGTGGCCTAAACTTTCACCAGAGAAATGAGTTGGATCGGCACATGAGAACTCATACTGGAGAGAAGCCATTCAAATGTGAGACCTGTGGTAAAAATTTTCGACGTAGTCAAGCGCTTCTTGAGCATATCCGAAGAATTCATATTTGTGAGAAACCATTTTCGTGCGCAGAGTGTGATAGACGCTTTACCCAAAAAAGTGATCTTGAAAAGCATAAAGTGGTCCATTCCTCAGAAAAATCATTCAAATGTCAAATATGTGAAAAGTCCTACCGTCGGAATCGTGATCTGAAAACTCACATGCAGATACATGATGATAATAGGCAGCCCATGACGTGTACTGTCTGTCATAAAGTCTTTGTATCATCTGTCACTTTACAAGCACACATGAAACTGCATACCTCTGAAAAACTGCATAAATGTGAAGTTTGTGGTAAAGCATTTGCCCTTAAGAAGAGTTATAGTGGACACATGAAATCACACACCTCTGACAGAGCGTTCCAATGTGATGTGTGCAAAAAATCTTTTGTGCGCAGTCATGATTTACAAGCACACATGCGAGTTCATTCAGGTGAAAAGCCATATGAATGCAACTTGTGCTCTAAAAGATTCACTCAAAGTTCAGGTTTACATACTCATATGAAAATTCATTCAGGAGAAAAACCTTTTGAATGTAGTGAGTGCCACAAAACATTTGGAAGGAGTTCTTATTTAGAATCACACATGAGAATTCACACTGGAGAAAAACCTTTTGAATGCAGTCACTGCTCCCGCACCTTTAACCAAAGCTCTTCTCTTCAAGCGCACATTAAGACTCATACAGGAGAAAAGCCCTTTGAATGCAGTGGTTGTCACAAAAAATTTCGAAGACGTACAGAACTATTACGTCACATGCAAAGTCATCCCAACCAGATTGATGCAAATTGAAAGTGTAAAAGATGAGTAGTATTTTATGCTTTGTTATTGAATGAAATAGGCATTTGATTTGTTCTTTTAAGGCTGTAGGTTAATGAGATATATATAGGCCTATGAAGTGTTTGACTACAAAATGAGATAATCAATTTCAACATTTTCAATACAGGCAGGTAAAACAGTCAACCACTTCACCTTTGTCTATCTCGACAAATGTTATAAAGCAATTGGCAATATATCTAATGCTTTTTGATCATCTAAACCTCACCTTTTTGGCAAAATGCAATAAATACCGTACTCTTTTGTCAACTAAATTCAACTTTGCAGTCAAGCCCCTCATTAATATTCCTATTTTAAGTGCCGGAATTTGCCGGAATTGTTTTCAGATTGGTACCTGCTTGCTAATGTCTGGGTATTCCTGGCTTGTAGCAATGAAAGTATTAAAAATGTAATTTGTATTTTAGCCCTTGAGACACATTGAAAGATTTATGTACAATTACTCTCATGAATGTTAATTCACAGAATCATGGGTATTGCTTCTTGGTACATATGTTATTTTCAGTGTAAACACAACATTCCATGGCTGTTCACATGTGGTAACTTTGTTTAACAAAACTGTCTCTACTCTTAAGCTCAGATCCTCACAGTCACAAGGTTGTCTCTTTGTTTGCATTCGGGTCCTCACAGTGATGGAGTCAGCTTAGTTGGTAGATTGGGATTCTCTGTGTTAGGTTGGGTGTGGCCTGTTGTAAAGATTATCTTTAAACCCACCCACACATATTTCACCACCTTATTGATAAAAGTAGTAGACCTGTTCACTCAGAACAACATATCTGAAAAAGAATATGCATGTCATTGCTGTCATGATAAAAATTAAATTACAAACTTCTTTTGAAAGAGTTTTCCTCAAAGCATATGGGGTACCGGATATCACCAGCATGTGGGAACAAAGACGTTTTTTTGTTATTGACTACTTTTCAAGACACACAAATTTTTTTTAAATTTCTGTATTAACATGAAAAGTGGATACATTTTTGGCATATACTGCTTGTAATGAAGGGTAAATGTATAAGCAACGTCTAAAAGTACATTGAAATGATAATTTCCATGATATTTGATATACGCCTTATAATCTATTTAAAAAATTGTTATGCAACACGGGTATAAATACAGATACATCCCTGATCTGAGTGTTGGGCAAGACATATGTTCACTTACGCCCTCTGTTTTGATTAAATTTAGATTTGTTCCCTCCACTTACGCCCTTCATACACACATTAAGAAACAAAACCCCACAAACAATTATTCATGATAATGCTCACAGAATATAAGATGAGTCGTTTATCGACTGTGTAGAAGGATTGTAACAATTATCTAAAATTCAATTCAAGTCAATTCAAAAGTAGACCTACTTTATTCCTCCCCATGGGGAAATTCATTTATGTTCATATTTGCAGGTTTCCATTATTCCTTCAACAAATTCAGGCAGAAGTCGTGATAGATCTTTGGGATTATGTTCTTATGGCAGAGATCAACCAGATCTCTGCATGTCTCTGTCTCTATAGAGATAGGAATTTTTTACCAGAAACGGATATGAGTGAACTGGAAGTAGCATCGGGAAGATCATGCACAATGCGAATATTCTGTGCTTTATGAAGGGTCACAAATTCCTCAGAGCAGTTGTAGTAGACACAAACAAGATTGTGCTCGTTCCTCAGCAACTTAAATCTTTTCATTTGAAACCATCTCACTTTGTCTTTGTCCATAGTCAATTCAAAATTTGTTAGCTTTTCTGTGACTTGACTAATAGCAAGAAAATCGTCACAATCATATTATATCTTTGTGGAGATCTTTTAGCAGAACGGATGACCTGAGCCCATTGTGACGTTGTATAAATTGAAACAACCCCGGCAACACATTCATTTATTGCTTGAATGCATAGAGTCATCTTCGCTAAACCTATGGCCACTCACAAAGAAAAAGTGTACTTTAAGGTGATGCCAGCTACAGACAAGCCATTCTTGAGAAGCTCCATCCCAAGGGCCTCATAAATCCCCAATAGGCTTAAGGGCTGAACGTCCAAATTGTTGCAATGGATGACAAAGTCCTTCAATGTCCTCATGTTATGCGTGTCCCTAATATGCTTACAAACCGCATACTCCTCAGTAGTAATGTTGCGCTGTTTCAGGATGCTGTAGAAGGCTGTGTGCTGTGGGAGACGAGTCTCTTCCATGACCACACGATCGATGTAGGCCTGCTCATAAGGGAAAAAAGATTTACTCTTTGCACCATCAGAAGCCTTCAGGTATTCCTGATATGCGAAACCCGGAGCCGAAGAATTGCAAATGTCCACATGTACAGTATTCAAGATCAATAGATAAGCAATATTTTGATCATAGAAAAGCATCAACATTGTACTTACTTGAAAGGTTGGGCGTAATGTTGTTGAATCATTGTGGTCAAAATCTTTACTGGTGGCTTGGTCACATTGAAAGCGGCTGCTTTCTCTGTTGCACACTAAGCATCGCACCTGGTACTCTGAAAGTTTGCTAGCCATTAGGGCGGGGAAAAGATTATTATATTCAGCTTTGAGGTTTTGTTGCCTCTTCCCTGAAGAAGACCAAAGGTCATCTGTTTAATTTGTTGTTTTTCAGCCATGGCTATTCCAAGTCAAAGAAACAGAATTTTGAATAAAAGTCTAAAGCAAAAGGGAACAATGAGAGCTGATAACAATGATGATTTGTTGACGCTATCGAGCTCTTGGCAAAGAATGAACGCATTGGGAACAATGCCCGCGGGAATCAAAGCTTTCAGAGCCACTAATACTGTGGGTAAATATCCATACATTGTCATTTTTTTATGTAGGTCTAGACGGTTACATTCGTACAACTTTTGGGAATCTTGTTCTTCGAATGGAGAGAGGATAAAGAGAGGATGGAGAGAAAAAGAAGCTGACATTATTTCCAGTCTCTGGCGAAAATATTCTCTACCTCTGTTCTTCCTAAATGTAGTACTGTTTGGTGAAAGAGCAACTCTACAGCATTCAGAGCAGTCCATTTTTTTTCGTTTTTAAAGAGTAAGTCCACTGGAATGTGAGCCACTGAAGAGATGACCAGATAGTAACATTTCTGGCTCCTTGTTGTAAACCTATCAAATTTTTGACTTCATGACTAAAGAGTAGGACCTATGTCCATTGGAATATAACCCACGAAGGCTTAGTATCTACTTCTGGTTTATGTGCTGAAGACTAAAAATATATGTTTTTAACATTTTGCAAACAAAATACTATTTTTATCATAACATTAATGGTCCCACATGAAAATTAAAAAGGTTTTAGACCTTCAAGCCAAATTTCATGTTTCTATGTAGTTTGGTTATGCCCAAGTTTGCTGTGCACTTTTTGGGGGCCAGCTCAATTTATAATAGAAGTTATGACTACAGAATAAAAGGTATATTCAGGACACAGTAATCTTGTTTTGAATACTGGGTCTCCCAATTGTAAAAACCACGTTTGATTCTGATGCCCATCGTAATTTCCATTTTAGTTATTGGCCAAGGCTTAGGCAGAGGCTTTGGTAGGCCAGGCGCACCAAAGTCGAGGGTCCAACGCCAATGCCATCTCTCCCCAACCATCGACTTGAATATAACATGTCCCAAACTGGAGTTCCTGACAGTTAAACTTGTGATGGATATACTTTCTCACTGTAAACGCAATGTAGGCCTATTCCATCCTTCCCACACAAGCCAACCAAAAGGATAGATGCATTCTGCGAAACTGCGTCTCAGCCCATACATTTACCAGATGCCTTGTGGGCTTTGCCTTCATGATGGCTGACAAATTATTAGCATCAAACCTGTGGACGGACTAAACAACCTCCTCTGTGTTGTGGTGAATGCATATCTCATCTTTTTGATGGTAGTGATGATAAATGATACTCAGACCGGCTATCAAATTATAAAGCAAAAGAGCATGCAAACCAGCTTGGTGTTTGTTGAAAAGATACTCAAAAGACAGTTTAATAACTGGATCTGACCATTTAATGTCTTTGACCTTATATGGAAATGGGTTTTGTCCGGCCATCTGAATGATTACCATTAAATCACTTGGAAGAAATATATCACAGCACTTAAGCTTTCTTTCAACAACGCTGTGCACAGAATCACACTCCATTTGGGTGTGTCCTGGCACAAGAAACTTGTTCATTTGTAACACCTCTTTCCACATCAAGTTACAGAAGAGCATTAATGACATGGGCGCACTTGTTTTGATACCCACACCCATCATTCCACAAAATAAGATGTTTAATCCATAGGTTCACTGCAAGGTGCTGTTTAAAATGCTGATAGTGCAAATACTCAAACATGTATAGCTAGAGAGGTCCCCGTTTGTATCATCAAACACATACTTTTATGCTTGCTTAGATTTCAATCCAAAGTATTTCATGTTGTGGACAGACAGTTTACTTTTATAATATAATGCACTTGCTTGAGTTTTTGGACAAGTGAGGACTGTCTGTAAGTCCATTGTCCAGATTGAAGTGTTTGGATCCGTTTTGCTGTTCAAATTTTCTTCAGTTTTCTGCTGCTGAGCGAGAGTTTTCATCTCAACATGCTTGTTATGTCCCTGATTTGTGCTTGTTGCCTAGTTTCTCTGCAATGTAAACATCACACGGATACTTCCATGGTATGAATACAGACCACAGCTGTTCTGTTGTCCGCCTCACAAGATTCTATATAATCATGGTGCCGTTCTCTCATCGTTTTCCATGGAAAGACAAATTTAACTCCTTCATACGTCTTTTGTTGTGTACAGTAATGTGATGGCATTGTTGGTATGTCATTAAGCCAGTTGATGAGGAAGGCCTTGTCAGTGTCACTGATGAGTTGTTGGAGTCCAGTGGGTTGAGCAGTTGTGTGCATTGTTTTGGTCCATTTTCTTTGTTCTTTACACAATTTTGGACAGTTTTGTCCTTTTGCCAACAGTTTGAATAACCATGTTCTTGCAAACTTGCTTCCTGATTCTATCCTTTTCTAAAAAGTAGCTGTAGGCAGTGTTTCTTTCTGATGAAGCCCTGGCTTTCAATTGCTTTTTATCCACTTCTTCTGCTAGAGACTGTGTAAAAGTTTGTCTTTCGTCCCAAGATGTCATGTGCCAAAATTTTGTATATTCTTTAGTCTGTCATCCTCAGTAAAAGTGTCGCAGTTTCTCAGTGCTGATTTTAGGCAAAAATGTAGCTTTTCATTTTTCTCCAATAGAACGTGAAGCTACTGTTTTGTTAGACTTGTTAACATATTCATGTCCTTCGAGCCTTGCTTTTTGTCTCACATTCTGGAGCCAAATTTCTGGGATTGGTCTTTTTGGGTGATGGCGATTTGTAATTTGATCTGTTTTAAGAAAGTATTTTTAGAAAGGACGATAAGGTAGCATATTATCAACTCAGATTACTATTAATCTTTCTTTATTACATTACAACATCAGTGGACGCCTGATAAAGTGGATATGAGACTCAAGCAAATAAAAAAAACAGCACGTCCACCATTTTACACTCTTCCGTCCAATAGGGTAGTGTGTTCTTAATTGGTCATTTAAGTCCACACCTCCCATATTCATGTTGTAAGCGGCAGCAGCAGAGGGAAAGTCATTTGTGATAATGCCGCCTTTCACTCGACGATCCACGGAGTCCGCAGTTGGGCTTGAATTTGTTGACAGAATGCCAATCTGCCTTTTGTCTCTCCAAATGCAAGCCAGTAGATTCCCCGACTGTCTGAACTTTATTTGTCCATTTGTCAAAACTATGCATTTGAAGTCCCTCGGCCAAAATTTCCTGTTTGTTCGTATGGTCCCACATGGATAAGTTGAGCGGTCAAGGAGATGACGAGCTAGTTGGACAGATGTAAAAAATGATCGTAGTAAAAATGATGATTTCTATCTAAACATCTCTGCCCAAGAGACAATTCAACATGGTATCCAAGGCCCTTATTAGTAGGAAAATCCTCTTTGCCTGTATAAAAAGGAAAATTACACAAATATTCCGTGGACGGCTCAGCGCAACACCAAACCTTCACTCCCCATGGGTTGGGTTTGCCCTCTATATATTGTTTTAAGTAGAGCCGACCTGTGAAAGGGTGAAAGGGATCATAGACTCATCAAAGCTCAGAGCAGCCCCAGGATAATATTTTTGTGAAACTGTGAGAACGCAGTCAATCAAAGGACGTTTTTATGCAGCGGATCAAATCCAGGTTGGCCACGAGGAACGGCTTTAGTCGTATCTGCGAGGTGAAGATAGCGGCATATTTCATCGTAACTTGTTCGAGAAAGTACATCAGCCACGGCTGGGACTCTTAGTAAGGTATCCTGTGACCAGTAGAGACGATAGTAGGGTAACTTGTGGATCCCAAACATGATGTTTATGTATATGAATGATCGGATATCCTGGTCCTCAATTTTGCAGAATGATTGAGGAGCACCTTTTTGATGAGCATTGAGGTTGGACTGCTCAGCACATAATTTATAAAAAGATGAAGGCAAAAACAGTTCCACAAAATCGATGGGTTTACTCTCATTGGTTATATCTGTATCATGTTGGACCTGCCCTTGTCGATAAGTAAACTTATCAACAGCAACTTCATGCAGTTCATCAGCCCACGAAACTCCATCACCAGTCTCACTTGATCTAGTTCCAGGCATGTCAGCACCTGATTCACTCTCTCCATCTAGATCTAGAGATCTGTTCTCTTCATCTACAGCTTCAAAATCAATCTCCACATCACTTTCATTATCTTCTTCTACAGAAGGTTCAGTAGTCAGAAAACGAGAGAGAAGATTGAAGGCCATTTTGAAAAAAATCGTACTCGCCTTATTAATGGGTGGATTCGAATCCGGTAAATTGCAAAAAATGCTTCAATTCCTCTACTACAGTATCGATAGAACAAAGCAGTATTGAAACCGGCAAAACTGTGATAAAATAATGATAAATGAAGTGAATCTATAGAGCAAGTTGAGCGGGCAATAGCGGGCGCTATGGGCCCAGATCCTAACGGGCGATGCAGGGGGATAGCGGCGGCTAAGGGTTAATTTTTCTAGCACACTTGTGATTTTCTGTTTAGTTATTTTAGAACATCTGATTTTCTTGAGGCACAATTACTGTAATGACCAAAGAAAAATCTTGCTTCAGGCTTAGTGCAGAAAAATGTTTTGGAATGTAAGATGAGAATTTCCATTTAAGTATCACTTTATGAGATCTGTATATGTATGCATCTTAGAAGCGTAACAATAACACAGATAAAGAAGAGTTGTAGTCATATCTCTATTACGTCTGACTCTACAATGGAGAATGGGAAGGATAGTATATTTGATACATTGCTTGATCATAATTTTGTTGAATAAATTCAATCTAGTCATATTTGATTTGTTTGTTTGAAACTAAATTGAATTTGTTTTTGTTTTGTTGTATTGATGGTACTCTTGATTTGTTTTTTTCTAATATTTAAGAAATATTTTATTGTTTTTTCTACTTTCTTTTCTCTTGTGTGTGTGTATAGCGAGCAATGTTGTGTACTTTTTTGAGCAATGTTGTGTACTTTTTTCTTTAAATACGTGACCTGAGGTAGTGTCATTTATAGTCACTGACATTGAGTTAAATTGTATACACAATATGTATTGTTATGTTGATATCGCTAATATGTGTTTCCCAGAAACTCCAAAGAGAAATGTATAAAGTACATTTACATTGTCATTCTATGGTACATCACAGACCCTAACTTTTCACTATTTCAACTTCCTTTTTCTCTCAAGTAGTAAGTAAAAGCATTGAGAAAGTAACAAAATACAAAAAATTAAAAACCCATAGGTTTTGATTTAAAGGTTTAAAAATGTTGCGACCTCATTGTATATTCTGATAACAGAAGCAATACAATTTTAATTTAAATGACACTTAATTTGTATCATCTTTAAAAAAAAAAGTAGGATATTACCTATGAATTAAAAAAAAAGAAACACAACCCCAGTAACACAAATTAAAAATTAATTAAAATATTACACATCAGTAAAGCTTCTTTCTACTATTTTGAAAAGCTATTTATGCTAGTATATGACGACTGGTATTCATGTGATCATCTCCAGGGGTAAAGAGTGATGAATGTATTCATGTCATATCACAGACCTTTGAAATTGAGGCACAAAAATGATGCAATCCACTATATGTTCCCAAACAAACCATTACAATTTAATCATAGGCAATTATTTATTTGTATCAATTCTGGAAGTACATGAACAGAAAAAAGTACAAATTTAATTACATCTTTTAGGGTGGAAAAATATGTACAACACAAATAAATGTATGACATGGTGTCAACATGTTATAATAAATTATACTGATTAAAATGAGCTGGGATTTACTTGAAATCAATGTTTAATATGATAATTTCACAATTGTGTCAAGGTCAATCTCATATTTTAAAATTAACTTTCCTATGGATACACCAGCTGAAACAGGCAAGCCGCTCTCCAATGCCATGAAGCATGTACGGGATGTTTCGATACCTTAGCCCCCCTAAAGCTATTCACTATTCAAATGCTTGACTATTTGTAATCTCAAACCCAAATTGTCATAGGTCTAGGTCTATTTTTAGACATAAAAGTGTTTTCTCTGAACGTGGTATTTTTTTTGTCTAGTCCCCATGTTTAGAAAAAGAAATATGTCAAGTTCATTTGCTTGAGAAGAAAGAGTGGCCAGGATCATCACAAAATCTTAATGCACATGAATATTTAGGTTCTATCATAAAAGCCAAAGTGGAAAAACCATTACGAACTCTAATGACAGTCTTCACATTGCTCTCGTAAGAATTTTAGATGACAAGGAAGTTGAAACCGAACTTTTCATTTCTCTTCTGGAAATCGTATCTTGCTCGTTTAGATGCTGTCTGGAAAGCTTGTTGTAGAGACACTAGATATTTTAAAAAAAGTTTGAAATTTTGGATTTGAGATTAGAAAGAGTCTATGTCAAAACATATGTTGTTGGTTTTATGTCAGCTGTTCTGGGTT
>JAOYNN010016583.1:0-12972 GCA_025770095.1 Goniobranchus kuniei | reverse complement strand
TCCCCCCCCCCCCAAACCCCCTCACTCCCCTTAAAAAATGTGCTTCTTTGGCCAGTCTGCCTTTCTTATTGCAATTCTGAAATTCACTCGTGTCATCAGTCGGAATGAAAGTCTAAATGTGAGCACTGCCAATGAGCAAATAATATTGTTATGGTTTTGTAGGATTCATTCCAACCTTTGCTTTTCAGCTGAGATAATTTTTGCCTGTGAAAAGGCCTGATGTAGATTATGTTCCATAAATATCAAAATAGATTTATAGAAGTTATATTGATAAAATTCTTTGGGAATGGTGTCAGAAAAATCAAGTGAGGATGATGTTCTCTATAATCATAATTCTTTTTAAAAAAATAATTCAGGTGTTTGATGTTTTGCTGATGAACGACCGAGTTCTCACAAATACTCCATTGAGAGAGAGGTTACCATTACTAGAGGACATATTTTTTCCAGTGGATGGAAGGATGACTCGCTCAGTCTACAAAAAAGCAACAACCAAGTGAGCACCTTTTTATGTTTAAATCTGGTTTTTTGTTCCTGAAACATTTGGTCTGTGTGTTATTCTTAATGACACTTTATAAGAATGGTATGAATTTCAAATTTTGTCATTTTGATTTGCAATTATATCTTGATGACTGCCAGCATCAATTAAAAAAAAATTATTTTCTTTTCAAGTCAAGAATGTGCTGATGCCCTGAATGATGCAATAGATAACAAAGAAGAAGGGATTATGGTCAAATTGGCTGATAGTGTGTACAAACCTAATACTAGGAAAGGTAAGCAAGTCTGGTGTTGTTTCATGTGCAGAGAAAATGCAGACACATGTTTTGAATGAGACTGATTACATCTGTAGAACATTTATTTCTACATATATTTGTTTTTTTCTCACCATCTTAACCTGAAGATGAAATTTGTGACCACCTTATTTAATAATGCTTTTTTTAAATAACAGAAATCTGTTCTCCCCACTGTTGTCACATTTTTTTTAATGTTCGTTTTCATTTTTCTATGTCTATGAAGATTCATATTTTAAATTTTTATCATGATTCACTGAATCTTCCTTACACCTCATTCTTGATGTAAATGAGAAGAGGGAAAAAAGTCTTGTCTTATCTCATCTTAATTTTCAATCTCTTTGTGCCATGAGGCGCACATAATAAGGCCCGAACACATTTCATCCAGTTTTGCCTGTCCTTTGCCACCTCTCTAGTTCTTCCCCATGTTGGCCATCCTGCTTTGTCTCTCTCTCTCCATCATCATGCTCCATGTTGATTTTTGGGCGTCCTTTCTTTATTCTTCCTTTAGGGATCCATCCCATGGCAATTGTATGTTCTTTCTTTTCTCTTCACACATCAAAGCCACAGGCATCTTTTTCTCCTCACTTCATCATTTATCTTTTCCACTTCAGCTATCCCCAGTATCTATCAATGTATTTATTACTTAATTGTTAATTTTTATCCACAGCAATGGAATCTTTGGTTAGTAGAATTTGAAAATGTGTTTGCACTCAATGTTATTATGTCTTGATTTTTAAAATGGTGTATTTTTTCTGTAAAGATTTGAAAGAAGTGTTAGCTTTTCTTTTCCTTAGGTGGGTGGTTTAAAATCAAGCCTGAATATATTGGAGGTCTGATGGATGAATTGGATCTCATTGTTGTTGGGGGTTACTTTGGAGTTGGAAGTCGTGGTGGACAAATATCGCATTTTCTATGTGCTGTGGCTGTTGCTCCTGATGAGGGGACACAGCCAGAAATTTTCCACTCTTTCTGTAAGGTAATATCTTAGAATTTGTACGTGCTTGTGTATGCTGACTTTTTGTTTTTGCATGATACCCATGCAGTTGAGGACGATATTGTCCAAACAAAATTTGTCATGGTCACATCATTATTGTTACATGTCATGAGTTCAAAAACAACAAAATTCGTAATACATTTATATCAGTGGCGACTGCGGGGGTCGGACTGAGCCTGAGTCTCAAAATTAAGAAAAATCCCTCTCAAAACATTTATCCCAAAAGGGATCCGCTACAATCCAAATGAATCAAAATCAGCCCCTTTAAACCTTTAACTAGTCAACTACATGCAGAGTAATAGATATACAGTATGACACAGTCATCACTGTTTTGGAAAATACACAACAATCCCATATACATTGTTGGTCGGGCTCTTTGCGGGCTCTTTCCTCAGAGCCCGAGTTCTAAACGGTCTTCAGTGCTATTCAAGGCATCAGTCGCGCATCTCTTCAACGTTGAGACCATCGAAAAAAACAGGCCAGGTTGGGCCATGGCCCTAAAGCCCGAGCGCAAGGGGAACCAATAAATTGTAGTGCCTATCGTCTCCATGTGAACATCACTCACTATATAAACTAGGCCCTAGTACGCCTTGTGATAGTCAGATGTGTGTCTGCTGATGGGCGCATGCATTGTGTGTCTGTGTGTGTGTGTTTGCATGGACATGTTTTGCTTTGTTAATTATGTGAATAATGAACGATACCGATGATAGTGTGGGGTTATTTCATAGAAAAGGTTGGGGATGAAGATGGTTGATGGAGTCCCACGCCAGAAATATAAGCGAGCCAGAGTACTTGCCAGAGGCTAGAGTCGCCTCTGGCACAAGGATTTGCAAATGCAGCCTCAGCCTTCAGGAACCTCAACGACGAAGTACGGTCATCCAAATTTATTTCAAGAAGACAAAGCTCAAGATGTCAATATTGGCGTGTGCAGCAGAAAGTTGTAAGTGAACAAAGGATATAGGAAGAAAGGTGGATGCTTTTGAGAACAAATGCCTGAGAAAGATTATGTTCATCAATTGGAATGAATTCAAAACTGCAAAAGAAATTGTATAGGGCAACCACCAGTGTCATCGGTAATCAAGAGGCGGTGAAGGAAGCATGTAAGCCATACTTGTAGAAGAGATCAGGGCTCCCCATTACGCACAGCGTATTTCATGCATCGATTACCCCCTAAAGTTTTTGTAGGGGGTGAGCGTTACCCTTTAAAATTTCATTTCAAGGGTTTGCATACCCTTCAAAACATAAGAAATGTGCGTCTGAAAGGCATCGTTTGCCCTCTTCTCTATCCTGAATCTGAGTCCATGATTTAATGACACAAATGAGTTCTACTGTCACTGCAATACTGTGTTCATGTCAATTGTGTTGTATATGCATGTCCTATACCATTGTATAATGTATTGCTTTAAGTGTCAAAGTAAAGCGCATAGAGCCTGTTTTTAATGGGGTACAGCGCTATATAAGTGCCATTTATTATTATTATTATCATTATTACTATTATTAACCACATACATAGATGATCTAGCTCTAGATATCTATTTACATAATAGAATGCTATTTTTATATAAATATCTATATTAAATATCTATTTACATTAATAGAATACAATTTTTATACAAATATCTATATTTAATATTTATTTACAAAATAGGTATATAAATACTGTGATATTTATATATATATAATATATGTAATTTTTATCTATCTATTTACATACCTATACCTATTTTATGTATGCTTTCAGTTGTTTTTTTGGTTTTTTTATTTGTATTATTGCTGCAAAGAAAATTTTCCATGCTACTGGTATTGGACAATAAAGATTGTGAATTGCGAATTGTGAATCTACATGACAGTCACCTTTGTCTCTCTGTCAAAAACAGTGCGGTCGACCTACTTACAATGCACGCCATGCTCTGTAGTTGAAGATGCATGTACAACAGTTACATGTTGCATGGCTGAAGAAGTCTCCTTGGCTCAGCTTCAATCAAGAGAAAAAGACAATGCATTCTAGCAAGTGCACTGTAGTAATGTGAAGTCAGCATCTAGAAGACGGACAAATTCTTTCCCTTGTTAAAAACCAACAACCCTTTAAGTTGCTAAAATAAGGGTTTAAATACCCCTTAAAATAGAAACCAAGGTATGAAGGAACCTCTTAACTTGGCCTGAAAAGGGTAGCCCTGGTCTGATATGGTGACCTCAGGGTAATGGGGCAGAGGGAATGTTTGAAAGAGTCCACAGCTCGACCATATCTGAGAGAGAATCAGGGATTCTTTTCCACAGTCTAAGTGAACTATGGAAGACGGAATTCAGGTGGCAATCTAGATTTGAATGTTGAGAGAGAATCAGGGATTCTATTCCACAGTCTAAGTGAGCTATGGAAGACGGAATTCAGGTGGCAATCTAAATTTGAATGTGGTACTCTATAATTTATTCTTTTGTTTTTTTCTACCATTATTGTTGATTTGGTGCACATCAACTGGTATAATGGTTAGACTTTTTAGGGTCTTTATAGAGAACTGTAGACTTAATCCTAGCCCAATGTCAATGTCACTCAAGGGAGATCCATCCTAATTTATGCATTGGTGTAGTTGTACTTGTAGTCATTTGCTACAAAGCATGGCACATTGTTTGTAATTTTATTCCAAATGTTTCTTTTTTTTTATTGACATGGGAATTCCATGCACAGCTTCTATATTCTGAAACAGGCTTAACAAATACAATGACCCATTTTTCTTTGAATTATTAAATAGTGCAGTTGGTTAGATTTGGTCCCAATAATGCCAATGCTGAGCTTTCTTTTTTCAAGACTTGCCAACTTTTCTGAGAATTTTTTTACCCGTGTTAAAAAGATCCACTCTAAATTCTAAACAATCATAAATCAACATAGATCTTTTGTTTATTCTCACGATGTCAATCCACAAAATGACATAATTTATATATGTACAAAAGGTTGCAGTTACACTTTTAGGTCTTTAAACGTTATCAATCAACAGTACTTGTTCCCCAAGGAAAGTGGGATCTTAGGCAGAAAAGGGTCTTAGGCGGTGGGATGATAGGGGGACACTACTGTATTGCACTATGCATCTTACAAGTCTCAGTCACACTTCAGCCCTCATTATGTAGTTTATAAATACCATCTGTTTACCAAATGTCAATCAGGATATCTGGAAACCAGAGGAGCACAAAATGAGCCAAGAATTCCTTATGATTATAAGGAAGTCTGAAGAGTTCACTTTAAAAAAAACAAATCACATTCTTACCTGTCTGATGAGAGCTTTCCTTTCTTCTATTATGCGTTTATCATTCTTCTCTCTGGCAATCTTTCTCCTCTCATTTTTTCTCTTCTGGAAGCCTCGTAAGTATTCTCTGGAATTTGAAAGAACAACACAAACATGTACAGTAAACAACTTTTATGAGCCCTACTAAATGCAGAGGTAAAGTAATTCTTTAAGTATTTTTATGCAATGCAATATAAATACCAGGGTGGCCCTGTAGCTCAGTTGGTAGAGCGGCTGACTGCCATGCAAGGTGGCCAGAGTTCGACCCCAAGCCGGCAGTGTTTTTTTTCAGGGCCCCCTGTTCACCCAGCAATATAGATGGGTAGCTAGATCTCTCTAGACTTGGTGGAAGTAAAGTTGGCATGGAAAGTAATGGCAAACTACTACAATATGCCGTATGCCCAGGATAATCAGGGCTCTACATCTAATTCTCCTATACTCAGTCATGGGTTCGGGACTAACTTTACTTTTTTTAATATAAATAAAATAAAAGTACATTTCAAATCTCCGGAACCGAAATTCATAATACAGTACTCAGGCCAATGGCTTGATTAACTGAAAGATTATATCACCTAAAAATCCAAATGGCTGTAACGAAAAATAATGGATATTTTTCTTAAAATGAGAAGTCAAAATCAGGAGAAATAAACAAAAAGTTCACAAGCAAAAAAAAAAAAAACCAATATGAAAATTTCATTCTTTTGGCAGGAACAGGCCTTTCAATCAGAATGAATGGGGCCGTCTGCTGTTCATGGAAATGAACTTGTCAACACAGAAGCAGCCATGGTGTAGACCTGACCTCTGAGGCAGTACCCTTCAACTGTCACATATCCTCAGTCGGGTGTTAAAACCGCCCAATGCCAGCTCTACAAAATTTACAGGAGAAGCAAAAAACTGATTATCTCAAAAAGTAGACAGCCTATTACAGGGTTCCTATAGCTGTGCTTCCTTAAAATTCAAGGTTTCAAGGAGGTTTCAAGGAGAATTTCCGTGAATTCAAGGAGGCTTAAAGCACCCACCTCGACACCGATTTCCCCGAACTTGAGGGCATTTGTCGCAGTCTCGCCGCTTGTCTTTCAATTTTTTTGTGAACAAAATCAAATTCAAGGAGGATTCAAGGAGATTTAGGCCAAAATTCAAAATTCAAGGAGTTTTCAAGGAGATTTGGGGGGAAAATCAAATTCAAGGAGGTTTCAAGGGCTCCTTGAAAATAAGGAGGCCGCGGGAACCCTGTAGAGCATGACATGATGCAGAAAGATCAATGCAGGTCTAGATTAAGAAACCCCTCTCCTCTCTCTCATCTCTGTCTGTCTGTCTGTCTGTCTGTCTGTCTGTCTGTCTCTGTCTCTCTCTCTCTCTCAGCACCTCACAGGAAGATGCTTTTTGGGGATGTCCAAGGGTTACAACCAACAAACACTAGAAGGAAATGCCACTTGTAAAAATATTCCTTTGACACGCCACCTGTGCCTAACTGCATGGTCTGGGTAAGTGCATGTATAAGCTTGCTTCCCAACACAGTGCACTTAGGTGGTGCCTTACTACATTTCAAAACAAAATAAATTATTTCACTGGACAACTGAAAACAGGTGTCCGATACTGAACGATGCTCACCACAGCAGCAGTCGGCTAAAGTTTAACTACATATCGACAAATGCAAATAAAAACCTTGAAGACCAAAATGCAGGCAATGAAAAATGTCTGCCAATTTATTCCTTACTGGAAAACCGACAGGACTGACAGAAAACCGGTAGGACTCACAGAAAACTGGCAAGGCTGATAGAAAACTGGCAGGTCTGACAGACAACTGGCAGGTCTAACAAAAGACTGGCAGGTCTGACAGAAAACTGGCAGGTCTAACAAAAGACTGGCAGGACTGACAGAAAACTGCCAAGACTGACAGAAAACTGGCAAGACTGACAGAAAACTGGCAGGACTGACAGAAAACTGGCAAGACTGACAGAAAACTGGCAGGTCTGACAGAAAACTGGTAAGACTGACAGAAAACTGGCAAGACTGACAGAAAACTGGCAGGACTGACAGAAAACCGGCAGGACTGACAGAAAACTGGCAAGACTGAGGCAAGACTGACAGAAAACTGGCAGGACTGACAGAAAACCGAGAGGACTGACAGAAAACCGACAGGATTGACATAAAACTGGCAAGACTGACAGAAAACTGGCAGGTCTGACAGAACAGAAAACTGGCAGGTCTGACAGAAAACTGACAGGACTGACAGAAAACCGGCAAAACTGACAGAAAACTGGTGGACATCATTTGGAAAGTCTAAAAAACCAGCATGCCTAAATTTGCCAATGGCACCCATGCATACAGATCAGATGGCACTAATCATATTAAAAAATAGCCTTATGGTATCAAAATGTTTGTGTCCTTGTCAAATAGTAATTTCTTTTCAAGCTTATATCTTTACACAGAACTCACTTCATTGTACTAATTTTCTAATAGATTAGTCTCAGAGTCTGAAAGGCTCATTTAATTAAAACGTTATTTTTCGTGAATATGGCTACTTTGGTTATGCAATGACAAATATTGTTATCATGTTGTGATGGAAAGAGAAGTTCATATCTGGCAAGACCTGGCACAGTTCATGAAATGTTGACAGGATTTGAACTTCTGATGCCGGAGACATGAAGGCCAGATGTTTGTCCTGTCAGTGTAAGAATTCATATGGACAACTTTTGTTTTCAATTTTACCATGGTTTAATTTCAAACCATTCATTTCTTACCATGGTGAACACATTTTATAAAACACAGCACAAATTCTTGTCCTCTATCACTCAAAGAAAGCTTAAGCCTGCCTACCATGCTGGTGACATAGGTTATTTGAAGACGCATTTAAATAGGGACAAAAGATTACCAAAACAGCCCAGAAGAGTCTTGTATCATTTGCTTAAAATCATTTCTTAGAAAACCACTTGTCTTATGAGAGCTTCAAACAGTAAAAGTATGAAGAAATCTAGAGTCTCACCCAAAGGAGCTTTTTTAGCATCATATTTCATTTCCACCAGAGCTTCTTCCATAGATTTGACATCACAGATAAGTTGAATTAAATCCTGGAAAAAATAAATACATACATTCATTTTTGAAGAGAATTACTCATTTCTTTATTATAGGTATGTAGTGAAGAAGATTGCTGAATATAAGTTGTATTTAACAAAGACTGGTTTTAAGACAATTAAATGATAATAAAAATAAAGAAAAGACAAAGAATTACTTTGAAACTTATTTAACTTTAACTTTTACCATTCTATCTACAGCGAAATCAAAATCCAAAACTGTTACATAACTTAAACTTTTACGATTTCAAGAACAAAGTAAAAAATACACCTCACATAGTAAATCTGCCGTAAGTAAAGTAAACTTAATCAATCACTTCAGTGCGAATCACAAGTTAGACAGTACTAAGAACGCAAATACGTGATCCCGCCTTTAACACAACACAGATAAAAGTGACAAATAAAAATAAAATTAGGAAGCCGCATTTGGACAGATATGTCTTGTGAAAATGGAATGTCATTTATGAGTAATGAACTACAAGACACATGAGTATGATAAGCAGCTCTCACCCTTTCTAATAAAATACGTAATTGGTAATCTTTAATCTCCATTTCTTGTCTGAGAAAGGGGGAGACCTGAAAAGTCTTGTCTCCTGTCCTGATCTTGATTTGAGTAATGCAACACATTTTTATTGTAATTCATTATTCTGCCACTGCCACGTACTCAACAGTAGCCTCCCTGATTTCCCCCTTTTGATGTCATTAATGTGCCAACGTTCTTTGGAGAGGCCAGCTGTACTAACGTGCTCATTCTCGCAAAAATAATACAGTGGTCTCTGCGTAACATCCACACCCTCAGGAGTGTGGATGTTAGCCAGACGTGGATGTAAAACGGAGGGCAAGGAAGCGGCCTACTTACCCATGGCATTGTATGTAGTTCAATGATAGAATGCACAATTCTAAACAAAAGGTGTGGTCAATGTCATTGTGAACTGTGAGCAGATTAAGTACTGTTTGGCTTACCTGTCAATCATTGTCTGGGCCAACAAAATTTGGTTACCATGATGTGCAATGAAATGAACAAGCAACATTGCTACCACAGAGATATATTCAATTATGCAGTGGGTGGGCAAGGCAGGACAGGACAGTGACGAAATTTTGCCTTCTATTGTTTGGACATTGATCTGGCACCATCTCTTCACACTGGACAGCGCTTGTAAATTTACAGGCTAATTCAATCACTGGCCAGATGGTTGGCATTATGCATTCTCCTTATTCAGCATGTCTGAAAAGAGCTACGCTTATCAATGGGTAGGAAGCGGGCCGGATCTTGACTGGTGTCATCGCTTACCTGTTGTCTGTATGAATAATGGTTTGTGTCTGATATGGTGACAAGCGTTTTCTTTTGTTGTGGAGGACGAGGCTGGCATAACTCACTCCTCCCTTTTCGGCATGTCAGAAATGTACAGGCTATCTATCTTTTTGTCTTTTTTTTTTTTTTTTACTGTTAAGGAGGGAAAATAGAATTTAATTCAAATTTTTTCCCATAATGTCGGATGTTAGATGAAGTGATGGGGAAAGTGTGGATGTAAGGGGAGTAATTTTCAAAGTAAAAATTCCGTATCCTGGAGAAATGTGGATGTTAGGCAGATGTGAACGTAAGGCGGGTGGATTTAAGCGGAGACCACTGTACCTGGATTCGTTTATCAAGCTTTGAGTCAGGGACTTGCGTTTCCTCTTCCTCATTTTCTTCATCTTCTGGTGGCTCTGAATTGTCATCATCCTAAAAATCAAAGTGTACAGCAAAATGAGAAATATGACACACTAAAATATTCCTTTGAAAAAAAAAAATTTTTAATTGTGAAATATGACCATCATCCATGCTTTTCTTCGTTCTCCTTCCAGCTTATCCTGCAGTCTGCAAGGTCACTAGGTCAAATGCCACAACTCCATACTTTCAAATCCACTGCCTCTTCCAGGCCCAATACTGTTGTGACAAGCTAATTGTCCGGTGGTCTGGAAGTTGCAAAAATGGATATTAGGCCGAACACACAACAAGCCAGATCCCGATTTCCTTTCTTTGATCATCAGATGGGTGGTAATAATTTTTCATGCATAACCAATGCTGGGATACAATTCAACTAATTGACTTGATAATCTCCTCTTTTCACGGGAATATCATGCTTGACTTCGTGATACAGGTATCCCTTGTAATTAACTGATTTCTCAATTTCTTTTAATTTTTTTTTTATTATTAATTTGTTGATCTTTATTCATACCATACAAACAGAATTTCACACAAAATTGTAAGTATTTAGGTTACATGTGTGCCACATGATGGTCTAACATTGCACAATAAAGTGTAATGTAAATCAAGATAAACCACACAACACAGACACACATTCACTCCCATGTAGGCATTTTTATTGTTGCTTACATTAATCTCACTGAAACAGAGAGCCAATACACCTGCACACACACACACACGCACACACACACATTTTATGAAAACATGCATTCACTTCATAAACTGGACAATGGCCAAGTTTTGCCTCGATGATGACAGAGAATGGGAAGCAATGCTTACCTGACAGTAAATTTTACTTTTTATATACTGACATGTCCTTTTTATGTAATTCCTTGAGACTGTGCTATTTATCATTGTCACTGTTAATACGTAAAATTTTCCTTATGTAACTATGGTTCATGGCGCTGGCTTCCGGCGACAACAGACATGCTGTTTTTGGCTCTCTCTACAATATTTATTTTTACATTGTTTCTTGGACGTCATGCATGCAGGGTTCTTATTCCTTTTGATGCATTTATCTTACGTGGATTTCTATTTATGTCTTTACCTTGAATTTTTAAAATGTGAGTAAAAAGTACTCAAACATACTGTGATGTGAACGAAACTGTTGCTATCGATGAAGGGTTATCGCCATTTCGCTACTCATCACAGAAATTGTGAGCCCTTTGCCCCTTGTTTACGAAGCCGCTATCAATTGACGTAGTTTTATTAAGCCACCCAGATGAGTAGAAAAGGAGGTGTAAAGACAGATCAACGTCCTTTTCAGCCATTTTTGCTGAGTGTGTTGAGGAGAAATGTGCGTTCTTTGAAAAACAAAACCGATGAACTGTTCGCATTGATGATATTCAACAGTGCTTTTAGTATGGTGAGTATTATTTCTTTGATGGAAACTTGGGCTGGGGTTGACACACCAAATGCTGAATAAATGATAACTACTCATATTTTTAAGGTAGTACCATGCTCAATAAGGTTATTTTTTTATTCTGAACATTTACCAGGCCTTTTGATGGACATAACCATTAAAAAGGGTTGTATTTAGACACAATATGATTTTTCGAAATTTTATGCAAATTAGGTATCCAATATGGCTGTCACAGAGTGAAAAACATACAGGTATTTCAATGCTTTCTATTATCCCTATTTATGCCTTCATTGTCTTCAAAATTCTCATGCAATGAGCTATTAAGTTGCCCTATCCAGTGAACCTAAAAAAGTATATATTATACATTAAATAAACGTTTTACAGCCGATTTAATTGGTCATTTTACGGAAAATGACAAAATTTCAACTTCATTTATATGCATGACAACCAGATAATGCATAAGACATAAACTAAAGTAATTTTTTTTAGGTTCACTGGATAGGGCTATAAGTTAAGAGTATGTGCATCAAATTTGGTGAAGATTGGACCATTTTTCTGGATTTTACATTGCATCAAAGATAGCAACCCTGCCAAAAATAGACAACAGTGAAAAATAAGGAAAATCTTTTTTTTTAACCAAGAAAAGCCATGTTTGACTTACCAGTTATGCCCTAATATCCTCCTGCAGTGTAAATGTCTCCTTCTTTTGCTTTAATCTTCTCCTGGAAGCCTTTCCTTTGAGCTCTCAGCCTCTTTTTTCTCTGTTTTGCCTGTTCTGATGACTTGACGTATGCAAATCGAAGTCTCTCTGATCCTGACGACAGCTTCCTTCCAGAGTGTGACTGCCAGATTTCATGCCCATCTTTTCCAACACTTTAATAATTGAAATGCTGCCGTCATTAAAATAACTCACTGCTGAATACACAGCTTCCTCCACGGTCAACCTATCCACATAATGTTCCTTGCTACTTCTCTGCGAGATCAATTTGTTCAGACATTCGTTTCCATTTTGCGTCTTGCCATGCAGACATTTCCTCAGTAGGTCTTCTTTTGCAAGATCATCAAAAATAGGTGAGATCAAGTCAACAATTACTTGTGGCAATTCATCTATACGCTTATATGTCTCTGGATTTGTCTTGTGTCCACACCATGTGTCGGGCGTGTCTGGACACATGTCGTGTTTTGGATTTGTCGCCGTTGACGCGACATGGGGTAAAACAGCCTTCATAGCGGTCACTTTTCCTAAATTGCCCTTATTTTGGCATATAGCAAAACCGTAGTAGTTTTGCAAAGTGTCAATTTTTGTGTTTGTAAGCCTGCCAGCTCCTGCAATTCTTTTTCCATCTTTCAATTTGATGCCTTTGTATTCTGTCTTCAGTCACCTCAGCCTCGTCCCTACTCTTTTTTGAACATGCCCGACACATTCAAGTTTCTGAATTTCTGTTTTTTCCCCATACGGTTTAGAATCAAGAACTTTTTTGAAAGCAGAACTATCGCCATCACCTAAATATTGTGTGTATTTCAAATTTCTTTTGTGAAGTGACCTATCAAAAATTCTAACACTTCCAATCGACTCCATTGATCCTGCCGACCCAGTATGATTCAACCGACATAGGTGAGATAGTTTCCACTTACTATAGGCTTCTGGTTAACTGTCCTTTTTTGCCTCCCACACTGCGCAACCTTTGCATACATTTGATAAAGCTTCGACATCAAGACATTTTCCTG
>JAOYNN010016472.1:0-12973 GCA_025770095.1 Goniobranchus kuniei | reverse complement strand
CTACTGCTATACTCCTCCTCCTGCTCTTCCTCCTCCTCTTCCATCTCCTCCTCCTCCTCCTCCTACTACTACTATTGCTGCTACTAGTACTACTACTGCTGCTACTACTACTACTACTACTACTACGACTACGACTACTACTACTACTACTACTACTGCTACTCCTACTACTACTTCTATTACTTTACTATTGTCTTCTACAATGCATGCCAGTAATAGGAACACCACTTAAATGGAACCATCCCATTAATGGAACGATTCCTTGATATTTGTAACTGGTCAGACAAAAAGTGCCCTTTAACAGAACGAAAAAATTGTGAAATTGTCAAACATAAACCTACATAATTGAGTGGAAATTGCTTTGATGGTAAATTTTTCATAGAAAAGTTTTTCCCTGGACTTCACTTTTTAAGTCTGAAACATAACACAATCTCATAATAGTTTCAACAGATATCATAGAGTGATCTGATAGGCTGCTGGTTGAAATGTGCTAGACACCGGTGGCGGTTCATATTGGTCATGCTTAAAGTCATGCAAAGTTTGGCCACCAGGTATGCCGGTCTTGACTGAGGAGATTTTTGGCGCTAGAAATAACACCTGGACACAATTTTTTACAACACTTTACTAACTCCGTAACTGATAATAAAGTAGATTAAAAGTAAGAATGCCACTTACTTGGAACAATTTATGGGGTGAAGTATGATTTGGTTTAAGCATGCACTATATTTCTATTGCTAATGTGCTGATTTCTACAACTGCTGCCTTATGCTTCAGTCAGGAACCCAATGGAGCAAATATTTTTAAAGATACTTTTTATTGTTTGCTTAAGTACCTGTAAGTAGTCATATTGACAGCTGGAATGAGCCTCTGTTTGGAAATCAAAGAAGTACAATGACAGGTATGTGCTTGCAGCTGTCGTAATATTCATGGCACAGTTCTGGTTATGTGGGTAAACGTTTGGATAATTGGGGCTGGTGATTTCACCTCCTTCACCCGTGTAGTTTCTGTTGCAGCCTTGAAATTGATAAGGCAAAAAGATCAATCAAATGAGATAAAATTAATAATAATACTTATTCTATTTATATAGCACATTTTGATTATGAATTCAGTGTAAAATAAAATCAGATTAACTTAAAGATATCCAGTAAAAAGAAAAAAACAAACAATAAATCTACAACTTTTTAAAAAGGAATCAGTAAATATTACAAGGTTTCATGCATAATAAAAGTTACTGTTAATAATGAAATGTGAAGCTGCATAAAAAGAAAAAAGATCACATCATCATACAGATCAGTATTGGCATTTTACATCAGTTCTGCATGGGCAGAGTGGCATTAAACTACATCGTTAATCTTGAACCCTTCCACTGTGGGTGCCAGCTCAGTAAGAACTTTCAAATGGTTCCAATCAGGAAGAGAATGTTAGTGTGATCAATATTATTTATCTTGAAATCCTTCAGCCTTCTATGGGTGTTTCGATACCTTAGCCCCACCCTGGCAAGAAGATCTGAGGAGGGGCATGAAGTAAAACCGTATACCATTCAAAAGCTTAACTATTTGTAATCTCAAATCTAAGTTTTTATAGGTCTAAGTCTATTTTTATACTGACAGGAGTGTTTTCTTTGAATGTTGGTATTTCTTGTTTGGTCGCCATTTTAAGAAAAAATGAGCATGTCAAGTCCATTTGTTTGAGAACAAAAAGTGGCCAGGATCACCACCAAATATTAATGCTCGTGAACATTCAGGTTCTATCATAAAAGGTAGGGTGGAAAAACCATTATGAACTCTACAGACAATCTTCACACTGCTCTTGTAAGGATTTTAGGTGCTAAGGATGTTGAAACTGAACTTTTCATTTCTCTCTTGGAGTCGTATTTTGCTCGATTAGATGCTGTCAGGAAAGCTGGTAATAGAGATACTAAATATTAATAAAAATATTTGAAATTTTGGAATTGAGATTAGAAAGAGTCTATGTCAAAACATATGTTGTTGGTTTTGTGTCAGCTGCTCTGGGTTTGTCTGGCCGGGGGGGGGGCTAAGGTATCGAAACACCCTATACACTATACACACTTGCAGTTCAAATCATTCCAGTAGAAGTGTCAGTTAACCCATCAGTTAAACTAAAACAACATGTTATCCATATTGCGCCACTACACTTTGTGTACCGTGCAAAACAAAGGGATAATTGCAATAAATTTTTTAAAACTACATAATTTTGTTAATATGCATTAAATCAATACCAGTACGCTAAGACTTTGTTAACTTTTGTGTACTGAATAAAGAATATATTTATTTTTATGATTGGAGTTATATTTGCAATATTAATGGTAAAAAAAATTTCCTTCTGGCTAAAAAATAGATCAAAGGGAAGCCACCTTCCATCCAGCCTGCATAAAAAATATCTAGAATGTTAAATGTTGAACTGACACCAACCAAACTGTCAGAGTTAACTGTATACTCTCATACACATCTTCCTTCATGCCAATGGTCGGATGCTTTGAGTAAATCAGGCAATCCAACTGCAGGTGTGTAGCAGGATTTAGAAATTATTACCAAATAAGATATCTCAAGTCTTTGGACTTCCTTGACAATAAAATTACATACATGTATCAAAGTTGACAATCTCTAATCCGAGTGTATATTAAATAGAACCTGATCTTTATACATTCTCTAATCAGAGTGTAAATTAAACAAAACCTTATTTTTAACCTTATCTTTATAAACATTCTCCAATCTGGGTGTAAATTAAATAGAAAATTATTTTTATACATTCTTTAATCTGAGAGTAAATTAAATAGAATCTTATCTTTATAAACATTCTCCAATCTGAGAGTAATCTCCAATCTGAGTGTAAATTAAATAGAACCTTATCTTTATACATTCTCTAATCTGGTAAATTAAAAAGAATCTTATCTTTATATATTCTCTAATCTGAGTGTAAATCAAATAGAATCTTATCTTAATACATATTCTCCAATCTGACTGTAAATCAAATAGAACCTTATCTTTATAAAAGTGGACAGAAAGATGCAGATCAAGTTCTTCCTTTTCATGAAAAGGCTCTGTTGTTAAGTGCAGTTTGGGTTAACTTTGTGAACAGGTAACGCACATTGCATGAGAGATTACACCAAGGTCCATGAAGTATTTCAATGGACTGTATGTACAATGATACTGGCTGTCACTTTTCAGAGGAATAAGGATGAAAGCCATCGTAGACCAGCTGCAGATGGCAATTGTATTGCTATGGATGGATGGGCTAAATACTTCATACCAACCTCACATCCTTCTTCAAATAAGCTGAGGCATCCAACCTATAGACTTTGTTTTTTGTTTTTTTTTTAGTCATGACGCATATCAGAAATTGTATGCACCATATGTGTATGTCAGTCTGTCTATCTGTTTCTATGTATGTACACGTATGTATGTATGTATCTATCTTTCTATTGATGCTTCACCAATTCATCCATCATTTATGTATGAATGTATATATATATATATATGAATCATAATGTATGTATGTATGTATGTATGTATGTATGTATGTATGTATGTATGTATGTATGTATGTATGTATGTATGTATGCATCTATCTCTAATTTATCTATTGATCTATCTATCCATCTACCTATCTACCTATCTATCTATCTATCTATCTATCTACCTATCTATCTATCTATCTATCCATCTTTCTATCTATCGATCTATCTATGCGTCCATAGATGGAATTATTGTAGGTAGGTATGTATGAATTTTATTTGATCGTCCAGATTGCCCATATCAATTTTGATAATTAGACATGAAGCAGAACAAGCAGGTGAGACTTTGTAGTTTGGCAAGAAAAATGATGTGGGACATTCATTGATATCAAAAGGTTTGGTTTTTTTTAATTCTGATATTGCTTTCAGTGTTTATTTTTTTTAAGAAGTAAAAAAACAACAACAAAGAAGTAAAGATGGCATTTATATAGCGCACGTTCCATGGCATAGCCACGGTCACAGCGCTTTACAATGACATTTTACTCCCCTGACCAACAAAAACACAGAAGATTTAGAACAAGACTTGCAGCCTGTTAGGCGCAATTACATTTCTTCAGACAAAGACAGCACTGTCTTCACGGCCGGGTACTCATTCACACCTGAGTTGAGTGAGGTAAGTGAAGTAAAGTGCCTTATCCAAGGACACAATGTCGATGACTTGCAGTTATGATCATGAGAGCACACCGGCGAGGCTCGAACCCACACAGTCATGAACGCTTGTACTGACCATGGTGAATGCCTCTTGACCCTCAACTCGTGCCGAGATGTGATCACCTTAGCCACCGATGCCAAAAGTGTTCATCTCTTCATACCCCTGTATAAAAATGCTACTATTATTGAGTATAAATCTAGATCTAGCATCTAGAATCTAACATGTAGAAATACATTAAAAAGTTAAGGCTTACTCAATAAAAGAGCAACAAAACATATAACGCTCAGACAAATTTCCTTCTTCATAGACGAACAGGGACAATATAGACCTATTATATGCAAATAACATAAACAATAGCAATGAATGATAAGACAAAGGACTTAGTTGATGGAGATACAATCAACAAGGTGGTAGGCAAGGAGAGAAGGGATCACATTAAAAAAACAAAAAAAAACAATGGGGAGAAAAATTCACAATTCACCTTAACTCCATCCAATACATGGGCATACAGTGCAATGAAAACAACTGCCCCCAAAAGGCAGACCGACATATCTGACAAAATACACTTTTTTAACATGAACACATGCCCCTATATTCACACCAACCCCATCCATTCCGCTCTTTGATGGTAAAATAAAAAAGCAATCATATGTACATGAGAAAGTGGCAAGGCAATACAAGGTAAATTTTTTTTTGTACTGATTCATTGAGCTTACTTGCCACAGAGTACTCAAGCTGAAATCCCCTGGCACTTGTAGCACCATTTGTGTTGTATGTCACTGCTACTCTCTGACCTTGTGAATAGAATGGCTGTGGCACAGTTATGCCACAATAGTGCCTTTCTTGTCCTGACTGGGCCTGATATATGCAGAGAAGAATAAAGGAATCACATAAGTCTTAGGAAAATGTTTGGTCATCGTTTTTATCAAATTTCTCCCCAATGCCACTTTGAATTTTTGCATGAGACATTTGATTATTGATGACTTAAAACTTCACATTTATTAATTTTGTCTACCAAACTCTTTTTCAAAACAAGTAAATTCTTCAGATATTTTTCCTTTGAAACAATTATTTCTGAATGTAAGAATTTTAAAAGAATGTCTCACTTCCAGGCAGGAAGTGCTGAAGAGAAAATGTTTATCATGGTCGCATTTTTTTGCATCTATGGAAGTAAACAATGGAAATGTCTATCTCGATCATTGTACTGTCAAACAAATATGTGCTTGTTGCAAGATTTGAGAAGAAAGGCTATTTTCACATGGTGAGTGGTCGAGAATGTTTTATATCACATATAGAAAGTAATTTAAATAGAAAATTGTAAAGCCTTTAAAAGGAGAGCAGTTTTTCTTTCATGTCAATACACCTTTCTGTTAGTATATAAATTGAACAGGAAGTACTCATTTTGAATCATATTTCTGAACGGTCAATATCTGTACGTATTCAGGTATTTCTTTCCATTGGTATGCAGGACTTACGGCACAAACACAACGACAACCCTTTTCAAAAGCCTGCATTGACAAACACGGCAATACGTAGCAATCATTATGTACAATCATTGTAGTTGAGGGAAAAAACAAAACAGAAAGTAAAGTGTTTGGATCTATTCATCAAAAACATCTATTTACAATCAAGATATTCAGCTAGGCGTTTTGAATTATAAACCAGTTTCAAATCTTCCATATTTATCAAAATTCTAGAGAAACTGGTTCTTAACTAACTACAGTAGTCTCCACCTTATAACCCTGTCCTTGGGTGATAAAGTAAACGGTTTATTAGCTGCAGCAGGTTATAAGACATATACGAGTACATGCAAGGGAAGTAACAAGTTTATACAGTTTTCAGTCTTGCCCCTTAATGCCCTGAATAAACAGCCGGTTCCTGTTTCAAATTACATTGTTTTAACTTTGGGTTTTGTTTGTTATTTTTATTTTGTTTTTTGTGTGTGGAATGTTTGTGGTGTTTTGATAATCTCGATGCAAATTTCTTGAATGAAAGTGGTGTTGATAGATTGCTGAGTGCCAGCACAATAATCTGCAGGTAAGGTATTGGTTTGGTCCCTGACAATTCACTGTGTTAATTGGCCGATGTCAAACTAATGGTGACTGGCTACACTGCAAACACACCAAGTCCACCAATCATGTGCATTCTATGACAAGCTCTTTCAAATCACACGTAGGCTAACACAAAACATGATGGCAAGTGTCTCGCTCTGTCCCTCCCACATTTCGTGACAGACCAAGGGTCCATGCCATCTATGACTTATTCTTGCATCATGAATCGTCATTGGAGTGTCTACACCAAGTGTCACTCAATGATCAATGAGCGCTCGCACTTTACTTAAAGGTGCTTGTGCTTTGATGTGGTTGACCATTTTGATTAGCATAGGGGAATTAATATTATTGCATTTGTGAGCCGCGTGTGTTTCTGGGGACAGTGAGACGCCTTTGGCTTGTCTAGATGCACTCTATTGCTTGTAAATCTTAAAAAATTTTATTTTCAAGTTACCTGCTCATTGAAAAAATCAGGTCATTAGAAGAAGTTGTGCCTGGGATGCGGGTTATAAGAGGGATGTTTTAATTTGGAAAACAAAATGTTTCATGAAAACAGTGGGTTATTATGCGAAGTGGGTTATAGGGCGGTGGGTTATTAGTGACTACTGTATTGGAACACTTGAGGAGCCTATCCAGTTTGCCTTCTATAAGCGTTATCACTCAACTGAGATGGCCTTAGTCAGAGTTGCAAATGATCTACTGAGAGTAATTGATCAGGGTTCAGGGTCATTGTTGAGTTTATTAGATCTATCAGCAGTGTTCGATACAATCGATCACACCTTTCTCGTAAAACGTCTTTGTCTTTTAGGAAGCAAGTTGTAGTGATTGACAAACATGAATCAAAATATTTTGACAAGGCGTTTGGGGCACCTCAGGGGTCAGTGCTCAGTCCAGTTCTGTTTGTCCTCTATATCAGTCCTCCTTCGGAAATATTTCCTCATTTTGGACTATCTTACCATCAATATGCCGATGATAATCTATCATAAATTGTAAAGAAAACAAAATATGGAAATCTATCCAAAGTTATTGGAGACCGTATTACCAGAATCAAAGACTGGATGGGGACAAACAGACTGAGACTAAATGAGGAAAAAAAAAGCTATGTTCATAGGGAGTTGATTTGCGTTGTCAAAAACCAACATTTCAACAATTCATATAACTGACACTAAAATTGATACTGTCACAGAAGTTAAGAATCTTTGCCCATATTTAGATCCTGAGCTGTCAATGAACAACCAAATTAATCACCAGGTTCATACCCTTCAAAATGAGTGAGGAAAAATATGTTTTATAACACCATATATCTCAGAAGATGTTACAAAAAGGCTTGTTGTTTCCCTTTTGTTGTCGAAACTGGATCATTGTAATGCCCTGTTGTTTGGTTTATCACAATATAAACTAAAACGCTTACAATTGGTGCAGAAGTGTGCAGCTAGATTGACTTTTAGAACTTGTAAACTTCATTCAGTTTCACCTTTACTCTACAAATTGCACTGGTTTCAAGTTGAGAAAAGGATCAAATACACAGCATGCACACTTGTTTATAGATGCCTCGAAAACACAGCTCCTTCATATCTTTCAGAATTGTTAAACAGATATTCTTTCCCCAGTGAACTGCGTCCTCCAAAAGATCCCTCCCCTCTGTCTATTCCCGAAGTTAGGACAAAAGCTGGAGCGAGATCCTTTTCTCATTCGGACCAACTATCTGGAATTCATTTCCAATTAGAACTTTAAAGTGCCATCTAAAGACATTTGTTTTTTTTCTTAATTACTCATGATATGTTTAATTTCACATAATACATAAATTCAATTCTGTGTTTTTTTTTATCTATTTCAATAATCTTGATACAT
Source organism: Goniobranchus kuniei (assembly GCA_025770095.1). Classification (NCBI taxonomy): domain Eukaryota; kingdom Metazoa; phylum Mollusca; class Gastropoda; order Nudibranchia; family Chromodorididae; genus Goniobranchus; species Goniobranchus kuniei. The sequence continues at coordinate 4,884 of JAOYNN010016472.1, read as the reverse complement.
CCATCCACAGTGCCCAAACGAATGAATTTTAGTTCACGCTTGACTGATTACCCAGTCTGCGGTAGGTCTCAGGGTGCACTGACAAAACTTTGCTGTGACAGGACACCTGGAAATCACTGGGGCAACAAGATTTACAAGAAATGTGCAAAAATGTTGAGGGGTCATTCAAATTTATGGCATTGTATTAAAGAGTAAAAAACGCAATTTCCAGTAAAATGATCGCCAAAACTCGCATGACCAAGCGCTGCCTGATTTATCTCCCGTCAAATGTCAACACACAAGGGGAAACGTCACCGGCCATCACCGGCATATAGTCTGATATCTCCCTTTTAACATTGGAAGAGCCAAGGCAGAGGAATCGCTTTGGGGATTTGTCATTCTTCACAAGAACCGCCCCTGTGATATTTATTGCAATTCAGGTACGCTTCAAAGCCAAAAACTAAAATCCAATTTTTGAGGCACTTTGCAACACCGTGCATCCGCCAAGTGAAGTGCCGAGAGCCCACCCTGTGGGAGACTGCGTGCTATATAAATTTTCTTATTATTTATTATTTGAAAATGTCCATTAGCCTACATTTTGTACATTTTTATACTTTGTACTTACTACAACAACAGGCTGCTGTCCTGTTCACACATTATGGTTGAGGGCAAAAACAAAAAAGAAAGTAATATGTTTCGATTTATTTATCAAAAATATCTATTTACACTCAGAATATTCAGCCAGGCATTTTCATAATGTCCATTAGCTTATATTTGGTAAATTTTTATATCTTGTTCTTATCTTACAGTAACTAAGCTTCTGTGATTATATGTTGGGCATATTTTTGATAATTGTGCAATATGATTGCATCTTGATTGCATGTGCAAAGAAACACGATGAAAGCTGAATTCTGTTTCTACTAAAAAAAAACAACAAAAACCATCGGTTTTGAGCCTATCATTCTTTTATGAGATAAATTAATATAAAATGATAGCCGAAAAGTTCAACAAGGATTGACAGCAACACGAAAATGTTAAAAGGATGAGATTACAAGTCTAAAATAAGAAAGAAAAAAAAAATCCAGAGAGGAAATAAATGCTTAAATATCTATGGAGCTGTCAAATTCTCAAGATATATCTCTGGATACTATTTAATTCATGATCCTTAAGAAATTCATCATTGACTATAACCAATCAGACTTTGTACGAAAGAAAGATACAGCTGAATGTTAAGATCCATTGAACCATTTAACTTTGTATATTTTCAAAAATACTGGTATTCTACATTTACCATATAAAAATCATTACTATGCATTTTTTCAAAAATACTGGTATTCTTCATTTACATATTAAATCATTACTTTGTACGTTTTCAAAACCACTGGTATTCTACATTTACCATATTAAATCATTACTTTGTGTGTTTTCAAAAATACTGGTATTCTTCATTTACCATATTAAATCATTACTTTGTATGTGTTCAAAAAAATTTACATATTAAATCATTACTTTGCATGTTTTCAAAAATACTGGTTCTCTACATTTACCATATTAAATCATTACATTGTATGTTTTCAGAACTACTGGTATTCTTCATTTACCATATTAAATAATTACTTCGTATGTTTTCAAAACTACTGGTATTCTACATTTACCATATTAAATCATTACTTTGTATTTTTTCAAAAACACTGGTATTCTACATTTACCATATTAAATCCGTACTTTGTATTTTTTCAAAAACACTAGTATTCTTCATTTACTATATTAAATCATTACTTTGTATGTTTTCAAAACTACTGGTATTCTACATTTACCATATTAAATCATTACTTTGTATTATTTCAAAAACACTGGTATTCTACATTTACCATATTAAATCATTATTTTGTATTTTTTCAAAAACACTGGTATTCTTCATTTACTATATTAAATCATTAATTGGTATGTTTTCAAAACTACTGGTATTCTACATTTACCATATCAAACCATTGCTTTGTATTTTTTCAAAAACACTGGTATTGTACATTTACCATATTAAATCATTCTCACCATTGGCTGATCTCGAACAACAATATAATTTCCTGTACAGTTAAGTGAATCTGGCAGAGACATGGCAGTGATTTGGATTTTGACTTGTGAATAGGATGCACCAGAATCTATTATCCATGAACAACTAACACCACCGGCATAAGTGTTTGGATAGTTAGGTGATGAGATTACAGTTGGTGTCTGAGTAGCATTGAAAGAACCTCCACACACCCCTGTCAACAGAAAATATCACAAACATTACCATAGTAATGGTCATTGACATTTCAATTTAACTGCCTGATTAATGGATTGCCTCACTAACCTTTATGTCAAAATGGTGGGGTGCAATTGTAGAGTGAATAACAGAAAATAATGTAAACTACATAAGATTTGCACCACTCAACCACAAAGATGGGACAGGAGACATGACATTTCAGGTCTGACCCTTCGTCTGACAACACAAGCAAACGAAATGATTACATTAACATGTATTGTGGAAAAAAATGACCAGATTCCTGAAGAAGAAAAAAAATTTTTCAGCAGTACATATTAAAAGAGAAATGAAAGCAAAATAAATAAATCACTTGCATTATGCAGCTCCAAAGGCCGACATAAGAAATCTAGTCTAGATCATTATAATGACATTAAGGTATAGACTTGTCTCTTTGTGTTGTCTGATGAAACTTCACTCCTCCTGTCACGTCTTTACAGTCGAGTAGTGCAAATCTTATGTATTTTACATTATACACCATTTTGTAAAAAAAAAAACCCATTGTAATAATAAATAAGCACAAGACGTATGTCCACAAAAAGCATTCTAAAGGTTTAAACTACTTCTCCCAAATGAGGAACTTTACTGCTTCGGTGAAAAAAGAAAAAAAGAAGAGATCATGGGTTGCTGATAACTATTTTAACCCTGTCAGACCTGATTCCTTGCCCAAATATGTCCCTTTAACCTGGTCTCCTGTACAAAAATTGCTAAAACGCATATGTATGGCATGAAATGGACAGTGCATACAAACTAATATATTGTTCATGGGGGCACACATTTGTAAGAGACCTGGTCTGCACTAAATACAAAGTAAAAAGCTGATTGGTTTACTATTTTTAGATGATACTGTTATTCTTTCACTGCCCATGCGAATTACTGGTCAACCGGGAATCCGGCTATATAGAGTGTTGGGGAATTCAGTCTGACAGGGTTAGTTGAAACAATCAGCATTTTACTCTTGTTGACATAAATGGTTGGAGCCATGTTGAAATAACAGTATTTAATATAAATGGCACACTGACAAAGAAAAATGATGGGACTTTGACACGTTGTGTTATTGTCTTTTCTTGTTTATTCATTATATCATGTAATTTTTAATTTCTATACCTAAATCTTCCTCTTAGAGATGAAAGAAATTATGAGAGAATCTTTTGTTATCTAAAATGAAGTAATAAATATTCTCAAATGAAAACTGGGGAAGGCTTGTATTCACAGCTTTTACGATATAAAAGGCAAGAGTTGTAAATATTTTGATGAGAACATTGTTTGTCTCTTGCTGTCTATTGTACTTCCGAATACTCTCATAAGGCCTGCTATAAAGGGAATGACTTAAGAGAACTTTGGAGAAAACATAACACACCACTTACAGTCAACTTCCTGTGGTTTGCACTGAATCTCTCTAAAAGGCAAGAGTTTGGAGAATTTTGATGTGAAAATTGCATATATTTCTCACTTTCACTTTCCCCTAAATTTCCATTGAATCTCGCAATAAAGAGAAATAGTGAGGAAGATTTTGATGAGAACCTTCGTCACCTTTCTCAGACTTTGCACTGAATTCCACTATAAATGGAAAGAGTTAGGAGGGTTTTGGTGTGAGCATTCATTACATATCACTTACTGTCTCTTTCCCCAAAGTTGGCACTGAATCCGCTTCCCTGAACAGAACCATCTGTGTGGAAAACTACAACCAGCACATTTGAAGAAGCCGTGATAGGAACAGGAATTTCACTGCCACAAAAGGTGCCCAAGAGATTTTGTCGGGATAGCCCATCATATACCTAAGGGAAATGGAATATCAAGTAGGAAGAGTATGGTGGGGAGGGGAGAAGGAATAGGATACAACATCAGGTGTGCGGTTTACAATCTCTTATTGACAGTGATGATTGAATGTGTCAAAACTTACAGAAAAGGCTTAATATTCTAAGCAGGGTGGCCCGGTAGCTCAGATGGTAGAGCGGCTGACTGCCATGCGACGTGGCCCGAGATCGAACCCCAGCCGGGCAGTGTTTTTTTTCGGAGGCCCCTGTTCACCCAGCAGTATAAATGGGTAGCAAGGTCTTTCTAGACTTGGCGGAAGTAAAGTCGCCGTGGAAAGCAATGGCAAACTACCATATTATGCCGTATGCCTAGTATAATTAGGGCTCTACCCCTAACTCCCCTATACTCAGTCATGGGTACGAGACTAACTTTACTTTTCTTTATTCTAAGCAGATCATTTGTTTACAACTTAGAACCCAAAACCCAATGCAAAGTAATTTCTAAGCAGCCATCTAACCATACCATGAAAGAATAACAAATTTGTTATTGACAGGTTGCTTTGCAGTCCCCTCCTAAGAACAAATTTATAAAGTCTTTCTAACAATCAATAGTACTACCATTGTTACTGATACTTGTACCTATTACAGTGCTGCTGCTAATTATGATACTGCTGCTGTTGCTGATGATGGTGATGATATTGAAATTGATAATGATAAAATATTAACTCTCTCTCAAATGGCGTGTCCTCTCCAGGGTGTGGCCTTCATGACTGCCTTCTTGAATTTAACTCTGTCCTGCGCCATCTTTTCTGCAGTTATGATGTCTGTGTGCAGATTTTCTTGGAT
>JAOYNN010016362.1:0-12974 GCA_025770095.1 Goniobranchus kuniei | reverse complement strand
TATGTGGATTGGGTTTGGAGATCCTCAACTGAGAGGTGAAAGATTAGTCCTTTTTTAGTGTCTTCAGAAGAGTAGGAGTTAGCTGGGAGAGGGAGGTAGGCACCCCCCCCCTCCCCATTTGTATGCATAAACTCCTGGGTGGTTATGACAGTGCACAGTTGTTTGGGCTTGTGGCCATTGTTAACTGCAAAACATGGTAATGGAGATTTTGCTTTGGTATCTATTTGTGCCTGCTAAGTTGTTGAAATCTGGCATTGTCTTACGTTTTACTCATCCATTCATTTGATAAAGGTGTTGGCTATTCTATGACCCGCAAACTCTCTAAACTTGGAGTGAAAATATGTGGTGACCTTCAGACCATACCAGTTGGACGTTTGCGTAGTGAGTTTGGGCCGAAGACAGGCGAATCTTTGCATCGATTTTCTTTGGGTCAAGATGACCGGGAGGTCAGAGGGGACAAGCAGAGGAAGTCCGTGTCTGCTGACGTCAACTATGGAATTCGATTTACAAAGGTTACTTGATTTGAAATGTAATGTTTATGGCGTAATGAGAGCGGAGATTAAGTCAAATGGCAATCCATTCATAAAATGAGATGTCATGTGTATGGCATTATGAGAAAGAAAATCACTTCAAATAGAAACTTAATTCAAATAGAACTTTGTGTTCAAATGGGATGTTCCGTGAATTGCATGATGAAAAAGAAGTTTATTTCAAACAGAAATCTGTGTTCCATGTGAGATGTAATTGTAAGATTTGGTGAAAAAGAAGATTAATTCAAATAGAACCATGCTTCCCAATTAATGAGATATTATATGTATGGTACCATGAGACAAAGGATTAATGAAATGGAACACTGCATCTAAAATTAAGAAGTATATATATATCTAGTGGGGCAAAAAACAACAACTCACTGTACTTTGGACCTATATAAATCAGTAACAGTTTATGAATTTGTTTGTAATTTTGCTAAAATTAAGATCACGTAAAGATTGATGAGATTTGAAAAGGACATAAAATTACATGACAAACTTAAAAGTTATGAATTTTTTTCACAAAACTTCTAAAAATACGCAATATCATTGAAGGCAAAAAGTTACCTGACTGTTTGGCTCTCAATCTAAATAATGATTTTATTCTACTAAAAGGCGAGACAACATCCCACTCCGGTAAAATAATGCAAAACCTATGTAGATTTAACAAAAATAAAAAAAAATTCATTAAGAAAGACAAATGGCCACCTTAGTCATCAGATTTGAATCCAATGGGTTACTTTGCACGGGATTTGTTAGTTGAAAAAGTGTACTAGAAACCCTGAAACACAAAATAATGTAGTGCTGGGACTTGGTTCGTGAGGAGGATATCTGTAAATCAATTTTCAGATATAAATGAAGGTTTAGAAATGTAATTCATTAAAATGATGGTCCAACAGAGCATTTTGACAACAAATCCTAATAAATGTTTTGAATCTGACGCAACTTTTACCATCAATGATATTGTGTATTGTTTGGAGGTTTGTGCAAAAATTCATAACTTTGTAATTTGTACAGGAATCTTCCTGTCCTTTTCAAATCTCATCAAGCTTTACTTGTTCTTAATTTCAGCAAAATTACAAAGATATCTTTGTACATGTTACTGATTTAGAGAGGTCCAAAGTACATTGAGTTTAGTTTCAAACAGAAATCCATATCCCAAATGAGATGTCATTTTTATTTCACATCTTCTCACAGGAGTCTGAAGCCGTAACATTTTTACGAGAGCTATCAAATGAAGTTCATCAGAGACTCATCAAATTGAAGATGAAGGGTCATGTCATTACTTTAAAGCTCATGATAAGACGCCCTGATGCTCCCAAAGAGACAGCAAAATTTATGGGTAAGGAGTTCTACAAGGTTTTTGTTTTGCTTTTTTTCTCTCTTCTGTCAATTAAAACTTAAATACTCTGTTACCTCTGTTAGCCAAAGGCCACATAATAATATGGTATGTTCATTTTTGCTGAATTAATAAATTGTCTGTGAGTCTTAGAGAGAGCAGCTTGACAAATTTTCAAATCTTTTGCAGTGGCCAGTCAGAGGTAGTTATATAAGCCCAGTAATAACACTGAAATTCATGCATATGAGCTTCACTTGAATCTTTTTAACATGTCACTATTTAACTTTTAAGGGTAATTGATCTACCTCTGACGCTTGATTGCTTGCCGATTGAGGTAATTAATTGATTGGAAAATTGTGGTGTATCATAATTTTGAATAAAAAAAACAACAATCCAAAAACCCACAACTTGTACCTTTGTGATGTGTGATGTTTATTGATGTTTGTTCTTGGATGGATTTTTTTTTCCTGTCTTCGCAGGCCATGGTATTTGCAACACCATAAACAAGTCTACCCATCTGCCTGTTGCTACAAATGATGGTGACCTGATTGGAAGGGAAGTAGTTGCCATGTACAAATCCCACAATGCACCTGCTGCAGATATCCGAGGGGTAAACTTTTTCCTTGCAATTCTACTTTTGAGTATAATTGATCTTGTCTTGTTTATTGAAAATCCTATTTACAATCGGTACTTAGGAGATAATTGAATTGAAATTAATTCAATTCAAGTTCTTTATTCATCCCATGTAGGGAAATTTTTCTTTGGACATGTAAAAGAGTAAAAAGCATGATAAATTTTACAGCTAAAGAACTATTGATAAGGATATCGTGTAGAATATATATGTATGTAATATCAATGGAGTAAGAAATTTGCACGTAGAATAAACAGATCATACGTGTTGTAATAAAAAAGCAGCCATGTTTCCATTTATCACAGATAAGATATTCACAGGCATAATAATGTCATGTAAAACGTGTATAATTTCATTTGTCTAAAAATTGCAGATTCACTAAATATAAGCTCAGCATAAGACATCAGATATTGATGAAATTCTAATTTAAAAGCTCAATGATTATCATTAAAAAGTCTGATGGTCCTGGGTAAATATGAGTTTTTGTGTCTGCTTGTTCAGGTTTTGATCGATGAAAGGTGATTATGTCTCCTTGATTTTGTTTTGATCAAATATTTGTGTAAAGGGTGTCCCTCATCTCTCTGATTGCCTGGAATCCTGTTTAACAGCATCTCCTCAATTAATTGAATGTTTTTTGTAAATTTAGAGGCTGATCTTATAACCTTATCCATTTTTATCTTGTCCCCCTTCTGAGCATTTCCACCCCAGCAGGTAATGCAGAATGTTAAAATACTCTCAATCACAGATTTATAAAAAAAAATGTAAATAGTGTTTTGTCTACTTTAAACTGCCCCAGCTTTCGTACAAAATACAAGCGTCTGTTTGCTTTACATTTGACATTGTTAAGATGGCTTGTCCAGTTCAATTTGTCATCAATAGTAATACCCAAATATTTGTGATTGGAAATGTGTTCTATTTCATACTCATTTATTTTTTAGAGGGACAATTTCATTAGTCTTTTTACAGAAATCAATTATCATTACTTTTGTTTTACCTACATTTAAAAGAAGATGGTTTGCGTCACACCATTTAACAAATGTATTCACTTCTAATCTGTATGATCTTTCATCTTTGTCTGTGATCAATCCCTGGAGAGTGGTGTCATCAGCATATTTTAAGAGGGGGTTTTGTTCTTCGGTGGAACTTAGACAATCATTTGTGTAAAACGTAAACAAAACAGGTGAGATGACACAGCCTTGGGGTGCCCAGTGTTACTAACAATATTATGAGATCTGTTTCCATAAGCGAAGACGAACTGGGATCTACTGCTTAAAAATTCCAATATCCATGCAATAAAATGTATTAATTACAATTAAGACAGCTGATTTACACATTTTTAACTGATAAAGGGCTGTGCCTTCTCAAAATCAATAATGTAAAGGGCTGATATAAGCGGCATAACTCTTGTCTTAAGTAGGTTCAGTTTATTCAAAATTCTACATTATATTTGAACTAAAAAATTAACAGACTGATTCAAAGGCTCTGAAGTTTGATCAAGATCTATTTCACCTAGATTTGTACTGTTGAGTAGGGTAAAGAATCAACTTTATCATTATGAAGCTGATCGGTCCACAGGAACTGTATTAGGAATGAATGTCGGGACTAGATTTAGACCTAGACCCAAATCGAGAATCACTGGTGTCGTCTAAGAGTCTAGGCCCAGCTCATCATAGCCTCTATTTTATGCAATGAACCTAGATTATATATCACTTTCATCTTCTATTTCATCTCCAATATCATCTACAGGGCCACCTTCATCTTCATCCCCTTAGTTTCCATTACATTGATAAGTCGAGACCGCATTGAAGGCCATTTACTATAAATCATCGCATCATAACTACTCGATCATTTTCAATGCGATAAATGGAAATCGAAAGAAGAACTCTTTTAGTAGTAGAAACTACTAAACTCTAGCTGATGTAAGCTATACAAAGGAACTATTCTGAACTTAAATTGAGTATGCCATGGTCAACAATGCACATAAAAGACAATGGTGAGCAATAATGCCGTTCATCAGTTAAATGCTGTCTTTACAAAATGTATCACTGTACCATGAAGCATTTAAAATCTTAAGGCCACATAGGGCACCTGAAATAGATGATTTTGGGTTGGAAATATCTTTTTTTTTTTCAGGGTTTTTTTTTTTTTTATAGTTTTACTCAGAAAAATTCTTTCATAACATAATGAAGGTGGTACTAAAGAGTGGTCAGAAGGTTGATAAAATTAGGCAAATTTTGCTTGAAATTATGCCTTTGTATTCATCCATCAAACCAATCTTTTTGCAGCTTTTATATGTTGTTTAATCATGTACCCTAAATTTACTAAAAATGAATTGAATAGATTGGTTAGGGTAGAGAATAAGCAAAAGTAAGGTAAAATTCTTTATGGCAGTATCTGACTTGGGATGATTCTTAACAATCCTAATCATCAGTCACCTTTGTCTAGACCAGGCTGTCTACTGTCTTAAGGATCTTCTCCAGCACAGCTATTGGGTACCAATGCCAGCACACACATACATTGAATTGTATAAGAAGTGTTCCTACAACAGCTTTGTAGTAGTACACAATACAAAAGTTCAGTAACCAGTCAGGAACCAACTAGTCAAAGGGTGCAACCAAACCGTTACTTGTCTACACCCGACCAAACACATCACAAGGCTATTGCCTAAAATGTTATCTAGATGTATCTATAAAGTCAGAGTTCATTTAAGTGTTTATTTCACAGGATTTGTATTTCCAGTTTATGTATGGTGAGTTGAAATCTCCACCTATCGAAATTAATCCCTTGCTGTTATTGGCTTTGAGTTATGAGTTCTCTACAGATTATTTACTTTGGTTTTTTCCTCTCTATTTGGGTATTATTTGGTGGTTTGTAAACTGCTCCTGCTGTTAGTTATTTTGAATTTGTTTTTTACTTTCAGCTTGATCTGACTGAAGACTTAAAATTTTTTCTTTAATTGGCTATCTGCTCAATGAAAGATCTTTTTAATCACCATCTCCCCATCCTTTGTTGTCTTCCCTATCTTTTCTGTAGAAATCAAATTCTTTTGAGTTAACTCTGGGTCCTTAACATTTAAGGTTAGCCAGGTTTCTGTGCAGACATTAATGATTGGTTATTCATCATTTATCATGTGTCTACATTTCTTGTTAGCTTGTTTTTCATGCTTTGAAAGTTTGTGACAGGAGTCTTTTATTTTCTGATTTAAGTTCTGACATTGTATAAAATTTATTTCAGTATATTTTTGTACCCAGTCCGATAGCCTAGTGGTCAAGCATCTGCCTCAGAACCAGGAGGTTGTGGGTTCAAACTCCCACCAAGTCATACCTAAGACTTTAAATTGGCAATTTTGTTTTGTTGCTGTCTCGCTTGGCACTCAGCATTATGAGAACAGTTCTAATACTGGTTGGCATGGTGTCAGTTTACTGTGAATGAGTGACTCATTTGTGTTGGACTCAAGTATAGAATAGTACTATCGCTGTGATAACTTTCAGTGTTGAAAAATGACGTTAAACCCTCAAAGTAACAAGTATATTTATATGAGCATTTTGGAGCTTCATGTTTGAGTTTGCTGATACCAATCTCACATCTTGATCTCACTCCTGAATATGGCTTTTGAACAGTCTTATTTCTGAAGGTCAGTTTCTCCCATTAATTGATTAATATGATTTGCTCCTTAGATTTGAATTTTACTTTTGTAATTGAACAATATCTAGGATTGAAAGTTGGGATATCATGGTTGTGGCTAAGATGGTCAAATCTACTGAAGAGTTTAAGGCTTCTTTCTTAAAGGAGATGTTTTTGTTTCGACAAGAGGCTTGAATCAGGATCAATCTATAAGAAGTTTCACCACTAATTCTGTTGCATTGGATTTTTCAAGTTGTCTTATTAGCTACTGTTATATTAAGAAAATAAATAATTTTCATCACTGTGATCTTCATATCCAGATTGGTATCCAGATTCAAAAACTGGAACCAGAAAACTGTCCAGGTTATAATTCTGCCAAACAACTGCGTGAGCATCAGAGCATTCTCCATTTTGCCGTCTCTGACAAAGGAAGCAAACAGATGTCAAAAAGTCCTACAAAATTAGTGAACAGAGGATCAACATGTTCTGTTGAATCGTCAGTAGAACAAACATGTTCTGTTGAATCATCAGTAGAAAATAAGAAAATATCTGGTAAGTTTAGGGAGACTGTGGATGTTACCTGAATTACAGTATGTCCCAGAAAAATGGACTTACTTTCAAAACCCAATAACTTTACAACAAAGTACAGGTAAAAAACAATTTTGATAACAATTTAAACTTCAATTTATGAGGTTTTTAATGATTTGAACAAATGTAGGTTTGGCAAATCTCATGCTTCACAAAAACACAAAACAAAAAGTAGCCATTTGCCCTCCATTTTAATGTGCACAGAGGTTCACTCTGCTCATAAAGTTGTTTTTTTTTTTATTGTCTTCTGACACACTACAGGTGTTTCATATGGGTGACTTGTCTGATCTCACTTTTCAGTTCATATAGGTTTTCAATATTTTTTTCATACACCCGATTTATGAGGAAGCCCCAAACGACAAAGTCAAAAGGGCTGAGATCAGGAGAGTTTGCTGCCCAGTTGTTCTCAATGCGTCGTGAGAGAATTTGTTTACCAGACCCATCATGGAGGAGAATAAGAATATTGGTTGCAGTGTGTCTGTTGCTCTGTCCTGTTGGAAGAGATTTGCAGTTAGGAACATCATGATTATGTAGCCCATAATTTTTACACGGTTTTTGTCTTATTTCATGAAAGATTTTTTTTTTCAATCCAATATTGAAGTTTGTCTTAATCTTCAATTCGTTTGTCAAGGGCATGGCTCTCCTCTAGCAGAAGACATCAAAAGGATGGGAAAAAAGACCTTAAGTTTACTTCCTTTGTTAAATTGAATCACTGGCACGGCTGAATGGTGCTTTCACCAACTAAATTTGAAATTTGTATTCGTAATGTAGGTGACAAGGTGCATTTCTCTCCACATTTTTTATTGCACTATGTAATAATAATTAAAAATGACCAATATTTAATAATTCCTGCTTTTATTTTCTACAATCATTTAAAACCTCTTAAAATTACCTTCCTTATGATATTTGGTTAATTTGATTCTGTTTGAAAATAGATTATCTATGCCACTTTAAAAGTGTGTCCTTTTTTGTGGGACACCTTGTAGTTCATATTCCCATATTATAAGGTCTTCATTTATTCATTGATATTAAAGGTGTATGGTCTCTGCAAATCTCCAAACGAGGAAGTCAGAAATTGGGTAACACATTTTTGGCTCTCATTGACTTGAAAGAGTGTTCCCCACCTTCTCTATAAATTTCACAGACTTACACTTTTCGAGACTTACAGGGGCAATTTATAGAGGTGGTGGGGTGACCGTCTGTCAAAACAAAAAGAAAAAGTCTGGAAGGTTTTGACACAATTTCTTACTTATGTGTTTAGAGACTAACAGGAATGATATGTGTTTCATAAACAATCTGTATGGTATCTTTTACCTTTTAATGTCTTTTACCTTTTAATGTCTTTGCAACTTTGTGTGTGTGCAGCTTTTGCTTGCAATTTGTGCATGAATTCTGAGGGCTTTCCAGTGCATTTTTTAAAAGGCAGGCACTTTTCATACCCAGGTACAAACAGTCCAGTGCTATCCGGTATGATTAGTCGGGTGATATCATAACCCAGGTACAAACAGTTCAGTACTATCCGTATCCAGGTACGATTAGTCCTGCAATGTCTTTACCGAGGTGCAAACAGTCCTGTGCTATAAATATCCCCATAAGATTAGTCCTGCAATATACAGATACAAACAGTCCTGTGCTATAAATACCCCAGTAAGATTAGTCCTGTGATATCCTGTGATTTGAACAAATGTAGGTTTGGCAAATCTCATACAAACAGTCCAGTGCTATCTGTACCCAGGTAGCCCAGTGCTATCCATACACAAGAATTTCCCAAGTAACATTGATTAGTCCTGAAAACAATCAGCAATTTCACCAGATTTATCCTGTCCTGTTAGCAAAACTTTGCCACTGCTTTCTTATGTAAGCTAAGAACTAGATAGATCCCGTGCACAAGCGGAGACCTTAATTTTAATTAGAGATATATCTATAACTCTAGATGTAAAGGGAAGTTCTTAGGGAGAACACCCCCTTCCCCCAACACACACATACACACACACACATACACAACTCATTCCACCATAACCGTTTATCATCTTTGTTCACAAGAACGTGTTGGCAGTGGCAAACATCTCAGTGACACTGACACATTCCCTTATAACTCCCTATCCAATCCACTCTCACAGCACGGACAAAACGAAAGCCTTTTGGTCACATTGCCACCAACACATGAGGACCCTTTGTAATAGTAATACGTACAACATGTAGTGCCATAGAGCTGAAGCTTTGTAGTAGGCTTACTAGCTTAGCTTTCCATGGAGAAGCCATTTGAATGCGTAGAAATCGAGTAGGATAAATTTTGGGTACAAATAGCCGAGGGGTTGGCCTAGGCTATTTGTACCTGGGTATGGATAGTCACTCTGTTGTTAAAATGTAAAAATATGGTTTTCTTCATGGTCAGATAGTCCAACTCTTGCTTATTTATCCAACTTTAGTCTAAATCATCAATGTTTACTTTGCTCTGACAGAAAGGGCCATGGGAGACTCTTTGCCATCTGACCAGATTGACTTTGAGAGCTTGACGGATGTATCGTTTCTGTTGTCACCTTCCCAGGTATCAGAAGTTAATTTTGACTGTATTCATTTTGCCCTTATGTGTTATTTTCTTCTATTGTCACTGATGTGAAAAGAATTTTAAATATTCAATGATTTTATGAAAAGTTTAAGAAATTAAGCGTTGCATTTAATATTTTTATGCTTGATTATGTGTGCCTTGGCATGCCAGCCAACTGAGTTCACAAGAAAGCTATCACCAGCTTTTTTGCACCAATTGAACTCCTTTCAGTTTTCATTCACCTTGCGACTGAACTCAAGGCCTACTTCTTTATGATATATTGCACGGGAAAAAGAGCGAAACTTTACACTAATGATGTTGCCACAATCCAAAAGACATCCTTATACATCTTTTACACGTGTCAGATCTAGACCAGACCAAGATGTGTGTTCTAGGAAGTGAGTGTAGGCCAGATAAAATCTTTCATGGAGGTAGTGCAGTGAATCTAGATTCTAAATTAGTTCAACTTTCAAATTGGCAACTTGAGAGATCGGGTTTTCTTCTTAACGCGCATCTACTATGCTCTGACTGACTATGACTATGGTGAATAGGGAATTGAATGGAAATACCTACTTACTATGTCTGGTATATTTCTAACTCAAGTCTCTATGGCATAGCGGCCAGAAAGGCTGTAAAGCCAGGTCTTTCATTGAGAGTGAAATGGATTTGTTTGAGATTTAAGTGTTGCATGTTCAGGAACTCCATGAAGTCAATACATAGAAAATGTAGGGACTGAAATGGGACTGAGCATTATGTTCAAGGTACCCGAGAATATGTGATTTCCTTGTTTGAGATTCATGGACGTTACTATATATGTTTAGAGAAGATACAGATAATATGCCCTAGAAACCAGCCATTTTTTCTCTCTCCTGTAATAAAAGAAAGGAAGACATATAGACGAAAGTTTATACAAGCAATAGAATCCCATCTATTTTAGCAACAGCTTTAAAAAGCTGTATGAGAATCTGAAATGCACAATTTTAAACTTTTTGATCGTATTGGTGAAATTGGTAAGAGTAAGAATTCTTATTTATGTACTCAATTTGTAATCCCTGACTTAGGTAAATGTTGATGTTTTGAAGGAGCTACCAGAAGAGATTGCCAATGAGATACGGGCAGACATGAAACAGCATGGGAAAAAGGGAAATCTCCAGAGTGCTAAATGTTCAAATTCTGCTTCGGCCATCAAGGATCAACCAGGACCTAGCAATAGTTCTGCAAATACAGCCATTGATGTTTCCATAAATTTTCCCTCAGTGTCTCAGGTTAGTGTCTGTGTGAATCAAACTTCACCAAAAATCAAATTCATGATTTTAGTGGTACTGATTGCTAAAAACTGTAGAGCAAATGATAGTACCCAGCACAAGCTGGCAATTGTAGTGTGATACGAACATTTCTGAAGTTAAGATTGCAAAGGCTGCAATTGCTGCAGTCTGTTCATGGTGCAGTTATATCACATATTTTGCAATTGCAGCAGGCAGTGAGTTAAGAAATTATTTTTTAAATCTTGGTGCAATGATAATAAGTTTCTTTTCCTTCTTCTACTTCAATAATGATATTAAAGTTTCTGTTTTAACTGAATTCATAGGTAGATGTGAATGTTCTAAAAGAGTTACCACAAGAGGTTGCTAATGAAATAAGAGCAGATATGGAACAGCATAGGAACCTTAAAAAAGATTCCAGGAGCTCGTCAACATCAAACCATACAAACAAACAGCCAGATGTCAGCCATCGTCATGTCCCAGATGTATCCGGACCAAGAGTGGAAAGTAGTGATTCATTCCCAGACTTGCCTTCTTTGTCTCAGGTGTGTGGTTTAAATAAACTCATTCAATGTGAATAAATTTCGCTGTCTTTTTTAATCTACTGCTTTATAAATTCTGTTTTATTGAGCATGCACGAAAGTTTGAGCAGTTAGCTGGACTTGGGCCTTCTTTGGAATCAGGAGAATAATAGGAGGAGAAAACTTTGCTTTACTTTTTTCATCTCATTTCAAATATAAGAAGCTAGATGGAGACTTTTCAGGTGTGTTCTAAGATCTATAAAAAGTGTAGAGAGAAACCACTATCAATATAGATCTAAGAGGTCTGGTGGAATCTTTCTTTGGACCCTCTCTGAGAAGAGATAGGAGCATACCAGCAAGGAAGGTAACTACAGCAAACTTCATCCAGGCGAGAAACATTTAGTGGAAGGCCAGTAACAACATTGCAAGTTGTAATTAATAGAGATTTATTGCAGGATGAGAAGTAATTTGAGAAACCTTGAAAAACCTGAAAAAAAAATTAGGACCTTGAAAAGCCTTGAATTTTACCAGGAGACCTTGAAAAACCTTGAAAATGACAATTGTTGGAAAATCTGTACCAACCAAACTGAAAAAGTATAATTTTTGAATGATCATGCGCAAACACAGATTCAGAAAATTTCATGAATGACTGCAATTTTACATCTGCATCTTAGGCCTAACCCTTGTGCTTCATAAGCTCGCTTGAATGTATGGACGTACTATATTGTAGTTTCATTTGGAACATTGAAAAAAACATTTCTGGACCTTGAGAAACCTTGAAAAAAACCTTGAATTTTATCATACTAAGCCACTTCTAACCCTGTTATTGCCACTCCAACAACCACTATATCTACACACAAAAGATGACCTGGAAAAGATAGCTTCAGTCGCATAGAACAGAAGATGGAACATGATGACAACCAAGATTAGGGAAGCAGCCAAGGCATGGCAGTCTGAGAACTGGAATGCAGCGTGGCTCTTAATATCCTAAGTATAAAAGATAAAGATTACAATTGTATAGCACTTTCCACCGTTCGAGAACAGTCTCAAAGTACTTTACTATACTTTATCCCTTAGCAGGCATACCCCCCAGGGGAGTTTACAGTAAAGTGTAACTAGTTCAGCGCGACAATACAGTCTGTTCCTAGATACTCATTTAAGACCTGAGTCGATTGAAACAATTAGAGTGACTATTTTTGCATAAGGATATAACACAAGTTGCTGCTGGCGGGAATCGAACCCAGGACTTTCCGATCTCAAGGAGGACGCTTTTACCATGGAGTCATCTGTGCCCAAAGTATCGTATCATCTGTCCAGCTACTATTTTTCTTTTCTCCCTGGCCGGAGCCCTCAAATTGCCCACAAAGGATGTGCTGAGTTTATTCCTATTAATTAATCAGACTCTTTATTTAATTTTTCATCCTTTTCTATATTGACACCATAATGATCTCTATTTTTAAAGGTTGATTTCGGTTGTTTCCAAGCCTTACCAAAACACATGCAAATAGAAATACAAGCGGCTTACACCAAACAGCAAAGAAAATCTGAAGAACGAAAAGGGAGGACAAGTCTGGTAGTGAGTATTTGCTGATTGAAGTCACCCATCAACTAGATTTTTTAAATATGATTAAATCAATCTTTGAGAGAATTCCAGTCTATAGACACTTGGAAGAAGAGTTTTAAAACTCATCTTTTTGAAAAGGCTTTTAATGTGTGAATATACTTTATGATGCCTAGTATGTTTTAAATACATTTTAGAATGCATTTATAAGTGGAAACCTATTTGAAAACCTATTTGAAATTATTAGAATTTTTTCATGAATTGTAAAGCGCCTGAATCTTTATTGTGTAATTAAGATGTGGTGCTATACAGATGTTCAGTTTATTATTATTATTATTATTATTATTATTATTATTATTATTATTATTAT
>JAOYNN010016251.1:0-12976 GCA_025770095.1 Goniobranchus kuniei | reverse complement strand
GTAGAAGCAACAGACCAATTTTTGGTCAGTGGTTTTATTCATCTCGTCGACTTGCTATTTCCAGGAGCGTTGATGGTTGAATGGTAGTCACTTGTTCTATGATTGAGAGATGAAAGTGACTACACTGGGATTTTCTTTCATTGTACGGACTTCAGAGCTTACAAGGTTAAGCCAGGATATGCCGTCCGTACAATTAACGCCTTTGTACAGAAATAAAGGTTACATAAGCATTTATGTAGCACACACAGCCACTAGGCCATGCTTTGTGGGCTATACAGGGGAGGATAAAATAATTATGACAACATTATAAAGCTGTTTATATGATTTCTGTTTCTTTCAAATTTGTCCAGTAACAGATCATATCAAAGTAGTTTACTGATTCCAAAATGTTAAAAAGTTTAAAACCTAAACGTGTAACCGTTTTTTTCCTAAACATGGTGATGGTTCCTGAAGTTGATTCTGTCGTGCTCTGATCGCGTGTCTCTCTAAACATGTAACTGTTCAGCAAAACAGCAGCGTGGATGTTGTTCTCTAATCACGTGTCTCTCTGACTGTGTAAGTGCTTGTCAAAATATTGTGTGATAACCACCTAACCGGGAAAACAGCTTATTATGAAACTTTTAAATTTAAAAAATAATCATTAGGATACGAGAAGTCCTTACGAAGACTAATTAGACCAAAATGAACACATTT
This sequence comes from Goniobranchus kuniei, assembly GCA_025770095.1. Classification (NCBI taxonomy): domain Eukaryota; kingdom Metazoa; phylum Mollusca; class Gastropoda; order Nudibranchia; family Chromodorididae; genus Goniobranchus; species Goniobranchus kuniei. The sequence goes on along the minus strand of JAOYNN010016251.1, from coordinate 12,283 downwards.
TGGGACCAAGTACTCTGCTGGATATGTTTTTGCTCTCTCCTGAAAAATTACTCCCAAACCAGGTACACGATTAGAGAAAAACACCATCGATATATATGTATTGTTATCATAGATCATAATGGTGGAATGCAGTATATCATACCATGGGCGATAGGTTATTGAGGGCTATGGGGGTTAGGCCTCTCCCCCTTCTCATCCTTTTCATTTTTCATTTAAAAAAGAATTGTTTTCAAACTACATAGATGTATAAACCATAAACCTATAGGGTCCCTGATATATTAAGGTTATGTTTAAAGAAATTAAATTATGATGTATGTATATTTTTATAGTTTCAGTAAAATTCTCTGTATTCGTTATACTTTCTTTCAGTACATAGCAATTATTTACAATGGATATATTCTGTGATAACATTTTCAGAGGTTTATAAGTACTAATGTGTATATAAATCCTTCTTCCTTTTATATCTTCTTAACTAATTCTACCACTGTCCATAGCCATTAAAGTTAAGATACGGAGCGGGAATGAAAAGATGATTTGTTATTGGAAATGTTGCAAAAATAAATGTACAGTGGACAAATAAATGCAAATACTTATTACATGTATTCTTCTTTTTTTTGCTAGCCATTGAGGATGTTTTATGTTTGGACTAATGTGTTGACTTTTTAAACTTCAATTTTATCCTCTTTATTTTTTTGAAACTGTTTTTTTTCAGAGTGATGATTCAGCATGGGGCTCAACTTGATGTCAGAGATAAATGGGGTCAAACACCCCTGATGTATAGTGTAACGATTCAATTTCCAGAAATTGCTAAGGTTTGAAGGTCATGCCCTTTGCACGCCTCCCTTTTACATATTTGACATTTTCATATCTTGGAACGGAAAAAAATAATTGCATGTGGTATGTTTAAAGTTTGCTTCTGGTTAGATTTAAACTATGAATTTATTGAATTGTCATGAGAGGAGTTGAGAGCTACATTACTCTTGATATAAGTATAAGATTTTGTTAACTGTAAAGTCTGATTTCCTTGATGAAATGAGTTTTATCCACCATCATGTCAAATGGATTTGGCACACATAATTATATAAATTGTCCTGGGTACGACGTTAAACTGCATCCATTGGATGATCTGCGACTAAACCGACATCCCTATCAAGTTGACTTGAAAAGGAGGGTAGTATGGCCAAAGACAGGTTTAAAAAAATGAAGCCAATTCTAGCCAATAGAAATATAACAATGACCACTAAAATCAGAGTATTAAAAAAACATATGTATGGTCAGTACTGTTATATGGATGTGAATGCTGGACTCTAAACAAAGAAACATTGAGGAAATTGTAAGCAGCAGAGATATGGTTTATAAGAAGAATGATGAGAATTTCATGGGTGGAAAAAAAAATCTAATGAATCAATATCAAAAGAGGCAAATGAGAGCTCACCAATCAAAACTATAAGAAAGAGACAACTACAGTTTCTTGGGCACATCTGCCACCACAGGGGTCTAGAATATGTTATCTATCACTGGGAAGATCAATGGGAAATGTAGCAAAGGTAGACAGAGAATTACATATTATATTGATAGTCTCAAAGCAATATCAACAGAGAGCAGGGGCAACAATCTCCTGAGATATGCTGATAACAGATTTCAGTGGAGAGCCATGATCGCTAATGTCTGTTCCAGGCAATGCACCTAAAGAAGAAGAAGAAGAATTATATGAATTGCAACTTTTTTGTTTATAAATGTCAGCGCCGGTGGCTAAATGGTGATCACATCTCGGCATGACTCGAGAGTCAAGAGGCATTCACCATGGTCAGTACAAGCATGCGTGACTGCGTGGATTTGAGCCTCGCTCTTGAGCGATCAGGCTCCTAACTGCAAGTCATCGGCGTTGTCCTTGGGTAATGCACTTTACTTCGCTTACCTCACTCGACTCACGTGTGAATGAGTAACTGGCCATTAAGACAGCGCTGTCTCTGTCTGAAAATGTGTATTCGCGTCTAACAGGCTGCAAGTCTTGTTCTAAATATTCTTTGTTGCTGTTGGTCAAGGGAGTAAAAGGTCATTGTAAAGCGCTGTGAGCATGGCTACGCTGTGGAACCTGCACTACATAAATGCCATCTTTACTTTTAACCTGTGTATGTGGTAGAATACATATTATTGTAAAGAATTCTATCTGTCTATTTGATTTTCATGAACCATTGAGGAGATATGAAAATTGTTGAATGGATTCAATACAAATCCTTTATGTTTTCAAAGAAATCACCAATAGGTTTTGAGCGTTTCTAGTTGTTTCTTCTTATTGATGCAATCAGTTTTTGTGGCTTCTGATAAAAGAGCATGAAAATCAAGCTTGTATGAAGATGGAATTCTGCCACTACAATGTTTGAGGTTGAGCCATTAAACAAGAATTTTCCATTAAATTTTGATGTTTACAAAAAGGGTATAGTCATGGCTCAGCTAATATTTTTTCTTTAATGATCTCATTGATGCTCTCTCTTTTTCTTACTTCTTTTCTTTGTTCCTTTCATTCTCTCTTTTATATTTTTTTCATTTCGTTGTTTCTTTCTTTCTTATTTTCATAAGAGAACACAGACCTGCTCCCAACACTCTATTTGTCCATACCTATGTTTCATATTAACATTTTCAAATTAAACTGTATCAAATCTTATCTCAATCTTATTCAAGATGTTACTGGAAGCCAGGCCTGATCTCGTTAGTTGTCAGGATAGACACGGAAAATCGGCACTGCATTGTGCTGTTGAAGTGGGAAATTTGGAGTTGACTCAGTTACTTCTAAACAGCGGAGCTGATGTGAATATAAGGAACCATGATGGCTTTTCCCCTCTTATGGCATGCAGTAAATATATCCAGGAATCTTGCTTAGTGATTCTCCGTGAATTGTTAACAGCTGGGGCTCTTGTTGATCTGAAAGATTACAAAGGGAGACAAACAGCTTTGCATGTAAGTTACATGCACAATTTATTGTTTTCCTATCTATCATTTCCTCTTGGGCCTCTACTGTGCCTTCATCATGTGATTAATATCAGGTGATACAAAAAATAAAATGTCTTAAATATAAAGTTTTTATAATTCATTAAGTGTTTATTTCATTATAATGATATTTCACACACTTATTGGAAAATACGAAATTTGTATGTATATATATGCAAACACAAATAATTGAATGAAGTAGCTTCATTGAAAAGAAAACCTTTTCGTCTGATGATCCGGTGATGATTAAACCATCATCTTTTGATGTGCTGAAAGAAGCAGGATGGGTCCTGATATAACCATAGGCTCGGTTCTCAAGTTAGGTTGAAAGGGGCCGGTACTCCAGCATTGCCATATGATAGAGTACCAAACCTTATAACCCCCCCCCCAAAAAAAAACACAAAACAAAACAAAAAAAACCCACCCAAAAACCCAAAACAACCCATTTTGAAGTACCAATAAAGTGTTTAGGTAGGTAAACAAAATGCAAGAATTATAATGAACAATAAAAATAAGTACTTATAATTCAGTGATTTAAATGGTCAATGGGACCGCCATCGTGTTGCATTGCTATACTCATCACAATCTTTCCTTCCAAGTAGTTTTGCTTTCCTGATTTCATCAAGAGATGCCTGTGCCTTACTTTTCAAAGTTGTCTTCCTTAGCAATCTTTTTTCAATGAATAATGACAAATCAAAAGCCAAGAGTAGTACCCTTAACTAGTTAAAACTACTTACATTCATTGCACGCCCATGTAGAAACAAAACTTTGGAAATACATGGCACCATATTGGAATTAAAGGCATTTATTGTTCTTATAACTGAAACATGGCTGCAAACAGGTGATGAACCTTTTCATGAATTGGTCCTGAATAACTATGAGATTACTGATAGATCTGGCCGCGTCAGAGCAAGGGACAGCCATCTTTAGCTGTAAGAATCTAAAAACATCTATACAGTGGTCTCCGCTTAACATCCACCCGCCTTACATCCACATCCACCGTACATCCACATGTCTCCAGGATACGGAATTATTTCTTTAAAAACTACCCCTCTAACATCCACAATTTCCCCTTATTTCGCCTAACGTCCACATTTTGGGAGAACGTTGAATTATATTTTCCCTCCTGAATGACAAAAAAAGATTGATGACCTGTACAGACATGCCGAAAAAGGAGAGTGCGTGATGCTAGCCTTGTCGTCCACAGCAAAAGGAAATGCTTATCCCCATTTCACATATGCAAACCATTTATACAGACAATGGGTAAGTGATGACACCAGTCAAGACCCCCTTACCCATTGATAAGCGTACTTCTTTTCAGACATGCTGAATAAGGGGAATGCATAATGTTACCATCTGGCCAGTGATCAATTAGCCAATAAGTTTACAAGCACTGGTCGGTGTGAAGAGATGCCGCCTCCTCATCATCCAAACAAAAGAAGGCAAAATTTTTGAAACCTTTCTGTCCTACCTTGCCCATCCACTGCATAGTATGAATGTAGCAATGTAATTGTTGCTTGTTCATTTCATTGCATACCATCGAAAACAAATTTTATTGGCCTGGACAATGATTGACAGGTAAGCCAAACAGTACTTAATCTGCTCACAGCTCACAATGACATTGGCCATGCCTTTTCTTTAGAATTGTGCATTCTATCATTGAGCTACATGATACAATGCCATGGGTAAATAGGCCCTCCCTTACCCTCCGTCTTACATCCGCATCCGGCTAACATCTACATTTCTCCGTGTGGATGTTAAGCGGAGACCACTGTATTTGAATGCAAATTTGATGCTCAGTCCTTTCAACACACTACTATCAAAGTTTTGACGGAATTGTTTTGTTCTCATGCATACAACATCCCCCAACCAGTGAAAAGAACAAATTTGCACCAGATTGCTCTATGGATGGATTTTCTAGATCTCTCAATCTTTTAAACAAGGAGAAATAACTTGCTATAGCTGATGACTTTAATCTTCGTCTTGAAAAGCAAGAAGATCGTTTTATAAAAAGATTTTGGTCTATCTTTGGAGGAGCACAGTCTTAATCAGTGGGTTGAGGAGCCAACACATGAAGCTGGACACTCACTCAATTTTATTATAACTAGGCCTACTGCAAAAGAGAACAACAAGACACATAACCTTCAAGTAAGCGACAAATACTTCTCCGATCACTTCATCCTTTCTTTCTCTTTTGACGGAGAAAAACCAATGAAGATAAAAATAAAATTGTATCCAGAAATGTTAAAAAGTTCAACATCAATAAATTCAAAGGAGAGCCAAATCATCTGTGGAAGACCAACACTAGTCTCATTACAGTGCTTGACCACCATCCTCCACTTAAGGAAAAAATTATCACTGAAAGGCAGAGCGCATCTTGGATGAACCATCGCGTGCGAGCAGCCAATCAAGACAAGCGCAAAGCCGAAAGGAGAAGGAAAAAAAGTGGCCTTGCCATGGATAAATTATTGTATATTGAGAAAAAAATGCTATATGTAAAATAATATATGAAGAAAAGACACATTACTTCAATGAGAGAATTTTTAGCAGCTAGTCGTCTAGAGAGCTTTAAAAAATTTGTTATGCTTAATGTTAGGCAAAAAATAACCAAAACAAACCCGAACAAAACAGCCAAATTTTACCAAGTAGTGTAAATACAAATAACCTTCCTTCATGCTTCAATGATTTCTTTGTTGAGGAAATAAAAACAATAAGAACAGATCTAGACAGATTTCCTTGCAAGCCTTTATTCTCTGAAAATGACATGAGGCTGAAATTAGAAGAATCATTTTGAAATCCCCAAAAAGTTTTTGTGAACTTGATCCACTGCCATGAGCTCTCTTCATTGGATGTCTTGACATTTTATTACTCTTCATTTCTTACTAAGTCAATGAAATTCTCAGGAGTAGAAATGTTCCATCAGTTTTAAAGTATGCTCCAGTTAAACCCTTTCAAATAAGAATGGCCTAGACAAGGATTCTTTGAAAAATTACAGGCCTATGTCAATTTGTCTTTTCATTCTAAGGTCCTCGAGAGAATAGTGTTAGAACAAATTGATAAATATCTTGAAGAAAATAATTTAAGGAAAGGTATCAATCAGCATACAGGAAAAAGCGTACCTCTGAAACAGCCCTTCTCAAAATATTAAATGACCTACTGAATGCAGCAGACACAGGTAAAATTTCTGTATTCGTCTTGTTTGATCTATTTGATACAATCGATCATGGCATTCTGTTACAATGCCTCAGTAGATCTTTTGGTTTAGCTGTACTGTTTATAGCTGGATGAGATCCTATTTATGTCATAGGCAACAAAAAGTAGTCATCAATTCATTGCAATCAGATGATAAGAATATTGATTTGGCGTGCTGCAGTTATCAGATTGAAATTATTACCAAGCGCAGCTTTTTCTGTCATTGTTATGTGGATGACACCCAACTCTATAAAAGTGTAGAGCTTAGAGATATCCTATTATTAATTGCTTCTCTTAAAGAGCGCATTTTTGAAATTTCTGTAAGGATATCATCAAAGAAACCAAAACTCAATGGAGAAAAAAATGAAGTTATGAATGTTGGCTCAAAATAAAAAACACAAGAACATCACAGTTCAAATTGATAGAGATATGAGGCCAAGAGTTAAAATAAAAGATCAACTCAAGACTGGATGTAACCTTAGATTTCAATCTTACCATGAATTAACATATTTTTCAATTGATGAGAGTTTGTTACCTTTAGCTTCGAAGAATAGCTCACATTAGATCTTAACTAACGCCTGATGCTACCAACAAATTGGTACATGCGTATTTGTAATTTCCAGACTGGATTACTGCAACTCATTATTGGTGGATTTCACTCTAACCTTTTCTCAAAAATGCAGCAAATCCAGAACAATGCAGCTAGACTAATTTACAAAATTTCAAAGATACAACACATTACCCTTGCTTTGAAATCCCTGCATTGGTTTCTTTTAAAATCGTGTATTGATTATAAACTGGCCACTATCATTTAACCATGTTGTAATGACCCCTGATTTCCAGCATATCTCTCTGATCTTCTACAAATACAGTAGAACTCGGAAGTAATGGCTTAGATAGGTTTAAGCCTACTTATTCACTATTTCCGAGTTCTTGCTATTCCCAAGAAGCCTAAAGTAGACATGAAAGGCTACTCAGTAGCAAAAGAAACAAATTAATAAATAGGCTAGGCTAGAATATTGACGATGTGCACTGGACGAAGACAATTAGTCAAATGGAATGAAAAGAGTGAAAGTTCAGAGACTAGACCTGTATGTGCATATGTGTTTGTACACACCATGTATGTTCATGTTTGATGTGTGAAAGTGCGCTGATGAGATGACATAAAATTCATCTCACTACGATTCTGATATCGTAGACTATGCCGGCTGGGCTATGGTAGACAAGATCTATCTAGATTCTGCAACATTGATACACTGTGTAGGTCTACTCGTACATGTATCCCATTTTCCACGTGTGTGAGTCAAGGCTAACCTACTCAACAACCTCTGTCATTAAGCGATGCTGCTATGCTAGGCCCTTTGCTGCCCTGGGGCTAATTTTTTGTTTCAATGAAAAAGATGAGAAAAGGAAGGAAGCAAGATAGTCAATTTCTCGGACTGTTTTACCATCAGTAGTCATAGACAGGGGGAGGAAATGCCTGCTATTTCTGAGTTGATCCCTTTTTTAATATTCATTACTTTCATGTTAATTTTATAATTTCAAATCAGGGAAAAAACTGTGGATTTAGATTTTACTCGCTATTTCCGAGCTCTCGTTATTTCTGACTGTGTTACTTTCATGTATAGCTGTATATAAACCCAAACGTTCTCTAGGATCCAGTCAAAAAGATTTACTTTCTAAACCTGAAGCTAATTTGAAAACCTTATGAGAACAATCATTTTCGTTTCAGGTTCCAACCATTTGGAACTCTATTCCTGTAGTTGTGAAGACGCTGGTTCCCAGAACTCCTTTAAACAAAGATTGAATACGACTTTCTTCTATTCAGTTAACGATGAATGTAATTTTTAAAGTGATTCTATAGTATATTCTTGAATGAATTCTGTTCAACTATATCACCTGCAGGTGCGAGGCATATCAGACGCAAATATGCACTGCGTGCCTAGATTTCCAGTCAAGTCAGGCGAACAAAATAATATTACAGAATAAAAACAATTATTACAGAATATGAATAATGTTTTTTTCTTTTATATAGCAACTTTAACTGCAAAGCATAACAATAACATGATGAACAAATTAAATAGGCCGATTGTGCCTTTTTGTTATGAGACTAGATCTGGTTCCCACCTAGAGTGAAAGTGGAAAGGCTATACAAGACGAAGTCGACTACCGGTACTCACTTTGCTCTCCGTGCATACCAGACACTATTTAATAGTATGAAGCTAGGGCCTAAAGATAACTGGTGTAATAGTGAGCGATTTAGGAATGCCAACACACATAGGGACGCAAATCTTCCACTTGATATAAAGATACCTATGGCTTTAAAAAATGAAATATTTATTAGATTGAGCAAAGTCCACATGATTTATATATTGATTGGTTAAATAATTTCCCTTCATTTGATTTCAGATTGCTGTTTTATCAAAAAACATGGAAGCTGTTGAGATTTTAATAGCAGCTGGTGCAGATGTTAATGACATAGACAAAACACTGCGGAATCCACTAACTCATGCAGTTTTTATGGCTCGAAACACAGATGACCTTATTATTGAAAACATTGTCTCTTTACTAGTCAGTGCTGGAGCACAATTGAATGTCACCGTCACAGAAACAAGCAATCCATTGTTGGTTTGTGCACAGGTTAAATCAACAAAATTTATGAAATATTTTCTCATATCAGGAGCAGATCCTAATGTTAAATGTAAGTATATTTTCTCTACTTCTAAGTACCTCTCATGTCTGGCTGTGTGACTGGATGTCTACTCAATGATGGTCTTCACTCCATTAGTGTTTTATGTAGGAAAATACAGTAAAAATGTGATGGAAATTTATTAGCACGTTTCGAAAGGGAGAGATTTGTCTCAAACTTAGCTTTTTTTTTTCCTTTAAAAACCAGGATGACTGAAAGGCAGTTCAAATTTTAAACAAGAAAATCTCCTGCATTGATTCAATACTTTCACATTTGTTCTATATTTTCTTCTTGAAAATAATGTTCAAAGTGAAAAAGGTATAGGTGGGTGGTAAAGGGCATTTTGCCTTGGAGAGGGTTTAGAAAGTGCCTGATTGGAAAAAAGATGTTTCAAACTACTACCCCTTCCCCTTCCCCTCAAACAGTGATTCTTGATTCACAAATATCAAGGTCTTTTAGAGGCACAAATAGCTTAATGGTTAAGCTGGTCTTGGGATTGGGAGTCCTGGGTCCAAATCCCACCAGAGATGGCTTGTGTTTTGTCCTTAAGCAAAAAAATGTACTCTGACTGTATCATTTGACTCAGGTGTTAAATAATAATAGAAATAATGTGATCCATTTATGTAGTGCCATCATCTCCCATAGTAAAACTCAAGGCACTGTACAAGTCTCTTCATAAGGAAAATAGGCAAAATAGAGAGATAATTTATGATGATCTTTAAAGAACTATCAGTGTATTAAAAGGCTTGAATGGATAAACATGTTTTTAATTTCCTACTAAATGTCTCCAGAGAGTACCTAGCTGGTACTAGGCTGGTATAGTTGTGCTGAATGTCCAGCACCTTTACTGCATATTTCCCACAGGATGTGCCTGCTAGGGGATGATGTATTGTAAAGTGCTTTGAGACTGTTCTTAGAACAGTAAAAGCACTACTTTATTTTCATTCTGTATCTTTTTTCGTTTTTTATTTTGAAGTTTTTGTTTAGTGTGAATTCATAGAAATCTCTCTTTACTACATATTAAACTGATCTTTACTTCCTTGTATTGAGTTTGAGTTCTACTGTGGTTTATGCCCAGTATATCCCATAGGGATGATCTCAGGGCTGTCTTGATTTCAGTTTTCCTTTACCATCTAGATTTCATCTTCCCTCCTAGTGCATGAAAGAGTTAAAAATATCTATAATACAATATTTAAAACGTAAGGGTTGTTACACTTTGTTATAAAATTGGATGGCTTTAAAAATCCCAAGATGTTGTTGGGTTCCACATCTCGAAAGATGTCAGATATATTTCTTTTATTGTAAAAGTTCCTTCATATGTTATCCATATGTGCGCACTCCAACAAAACGTGCTTTATTGTCAGAGTGGCACTGCATGCAGACACAATGGCAAGGGTTCTTTTTTGGGTATAATGCAGTGGGTTATCCAGAAATGGCTGATTCGATGATGGCTCATTATTGTCTCACTCTTTCTATTGAATTTGAAAGATGGAAGTTTTTCAGTGATGTTGGGAATAATTTCATGTAACTTATTTTCAGTTCTTATTGGATATATTCATTGGTAAAAGTTTTAAAATCAGAGAAAATTATGAGCTTATGTCTATCTACAGGTTTTTGGAGAGCAGACTTTGCCATTCTATCCGCCTTTTTGTTTCCTCTGATTCCAACGTGACCGGGGATCCAGACAAAGCAAAGCTTACAGTTGTTCTTTAATTTGCCTTTGTATTGAAAGATCTGGATTCTCTTGTTAGCTCCTACAGGGTTTTGCATACCCTGTAAGGCCGACAAGGAATCCGAGAAGATCACATAGTCCTTCTTGGTTCTAGGATTGATTGCCTTCAAGGCCATAAGAAATCCTTTGAGTTCAGTGTTATACACCGAGGTGTTGTCTTTCAATCTCACCCGACAAGATTTGTCAGTTTCATTAGGACAGTACATGGCTGCTCCCGTCTTCTTGTCATCTTTTGAACAGTCTGTATATATTTGTTCAATGTTATGATATTTCTCTTTCAATTGAAGAAATTAATTTTGATAAATGAGGCTGTTTGTTTCATCCTTCTTAAACTTTTGTAATGTTTTGTATTGCTTTCTGATTTGATTTGGTTGTATTCCTTGAGAAGAGTGCATGCTATAATTTCACCTTTTGAATCTTTTTCTATTTTTTTTTGTAGGGAATAGACATTCAAGCATTGTGCTTGATTTCAAATGGAGTTTGTTTTATCATTTATCATGAATTGAAATTTTTTTTAGTAATAAATTCAATAGCGATATTACATGAGCTTTATTTGATTATATCTTGACATAAATTTCTCATTATACTCCTCCTTCTGTACAACCTTTCCGATGATTTTCTTGAAAGGAAAAAAACCCACCTATGATACCATTAATTTTTGTCTCATACTTCAGTACTTTCTCATACTTTAGAAAATCTTTTTGTATTTGTCTTTATTGTATTATTTATTTCTTTCAATTCTGTCTTCTATTACTTATAAGTTCCATCAGGCATAACCCCAGCTCTAGTTAGTGCAAGCGCCAATGACATTGAATCCCTCTGGCTACTCATCCAGCACAATTGCGATCTCACCACCCAAGGCAGTGTCTATAAGAGGCGGCGGAAAGAGGAATTTATTCTGGACCCTTTCCAGATGGCTCTTATGGAACGTCATCTGAACATCTGCATATTAATGATCTTGTGTGGCTATCCCATCAATAGAAAGTGGTATGCTGAGTCAACTCAGCTTTGTTTGTCAATATCATTTTCTGAATTTGATAGCAGTTCTGTCACATGTGATGACTTGACAGTGCCTGAGCCAGAAGGAGGAAATGTTGATAAGATCAAATGGATTTTTGCAATGTCTCGTGAATGTCAGACTTTAAAGAACATTTGTGTTTTTGTAATAAGAAAATGTTTAGGCCAAAATATCATGGATGAGGTTCTGCAATTGCCTTTGCCTATGTTGATTAAGGATGCAGTAAAGCTGAAACATGTTTCAGATACTGTATTTTAATTTAATTCATGATGTATGTATCAGTCATTACCTCTAAACTCTAAATTCTAACTCTTGTTTCACAATGGTCTATTCAGTGATATGTATTCTGTGTACACTTATCGCTGCAAAAGGGGATGACGCCAGTTAAGTTGATTTTCTTATAAGTTACTTTTTTCTTTGCTTGGTCTCACTCCCAAAGATGGAATAATATAATAGCAAATGATAAATTCCACCATTTACGTTGATTTGTCAGTCTCTGAAACATTACATTCCCTTTGCAAAGATTCCTCTCCAAAGAAATGAAGAAAAAAAAGGCAAGCTCAACACTGGCATTCTTGAGACGAAAATTAACCAATTGCACTAAACCAGTCAAAGAAAAATGTGTTAATGCACTTGTTAAACCTATCTTAGAATATGGATGCTG
>JAOYNN010016140.1:0-12976 GCA_025770095.1 Goniobranchus kuniei | reverse complement strand
CACATGCACCCACTGATGAAACCCTTTATTCACTTCAATTATTTCTCAGATATACCAAACTATGAAAGTGGAATTTTGAAATCTTAAAGGTCATGGGGATACGTGCAAACCAACAACTTCGGATGTATGAAGGAGCTGGGGAATCTAAGGATTATACAAAAATATTTTTAGATCTTCTAGGACTATCAGTTCTTGCTCTGACCTTAAGTTTTCTACTATGAGTGAAGATAACTATCCAATACATCCTTTTCTTGTGTAGTGGTATCCTCATTTGGGATGGCCATCATAATTGTATATCCTTTCCATTGAGTTTTATGTCTTCTTCCAAAAGTCAATGTTTTTCTTCCTTGTAGCAGGAGTGCTTATCTTCCCCATCATCAGTGCCCGTCTCAAAGAACATGTCAAAAGAAGACATAATGGTATGTCACAACAAGGATCTGTCAATCAATCTATGCAATTCAATTCAATTACGGTGACTCACTTGACTTATAGAAAAATTAATGTCCCTCCACAATTTCCTGTTCTATGCAAAAGTTGAGCATTCCTGTGCATTCAGTCCTATCTATTTTTGTATGTTGCCCATCCAAACAATACGGTTTGACATACGAGGGCAGGTCGACAGCAACTAGATGCACTGTGGGTTTAACAGTCGAAAATGAAGTGAAAGTTGTTTCCACCAGGATAATCATTATCACCAGGTTTCCTGCCTGAAATAGACAATGGCGGTCATGAATTTCAATCTCTCTCATCTGATTGTCTGAATATGGTTCCCATCACTGCTGAAATTCAAAATAAATAGGAAGCAGTAATAATGGCCACTCATTCATGAACAGAAAGCCCATAGCATTTATGAATCCTATCACTTTGAGCATCCTAAAACTCGGTACTAATCATTAATTACAGGTTTGGCAGGTTAACGAATGTATACAGTTTTTAATTACAAGAGGAATGGGAAAAGAAGCAAACGTCACCTTTATAGTGTGATTTGCCATCTTCACTTACGTACGTGGATGTCGCTAATTGAACCCTATTATTACGAAAGCAGATATTGTGTCATTTTGTCTAGACACATTATGATAGATATTGGTCGGAATGCTGCAAAATAACAATGAATGGATGAGGTATGAAGAATAAAGACAATTACTTGTAAAGCACCGGTTTCCATCTCACAGGCGCTTTACATTGCGAAATAATTATAAAAATTCATCATACGCTAGTCGAAAGAGTTCAGTTTGAAGGTGTTTATTAGATGAATCAAATGTTGTGCAGTTTCTGGTTTCGACAAAGAGTGAGCTCCAAACGATTGGAGCCGAATGAATAAAGGAGCCAGAGCAGAAAATGCTCTTCGCAGTTGTTTTGTTTTGTTTTGTTGTTTTAGTTGGAATGATTTTGATGATCTCAGGTTTCGGCTAGGAACGTACACATTCACAAGTCCTTGAATGTATTGCAGGGCAATTGTGTGGATGTAATTTTAAGCAAGGTTTATGCAATTTTAAGCAAGTTTATGCAATTTTAAAGACGATTCTTTGTGCAACTGGGAGCTAGTGTAGTGACTTCAGAACCCGTGTAATGTGTTCCATCTTCTTTGCTCCAGTAACGATGCGAGGTGATTTTGCTGGAGGGGTTTGGTTGCTTTCTTCGGCAGTCCGAACATGAGCGAGTTGCAGTAGTCAATTTTACTGGTTACAAGAGCCTTCACTAGATGCTTTCTGGTTTCTTCATCGAGGAGGTGACGTATTCGACAAATGCATCTTAAGGTATGATGCAGCGTTTGGCAGACTTTTGTCACATGAACCGTCATATCAATGTGTTCATGAAGACAGGTTCCGAGATTTCTGACAGCATGTGAATTCTGGACGATAATATCATTGAATTGAATATTTCAATGGTAAGAACTTGGCCCTTTTTCCTAAAAGTGATAACTTCCGTGATGTCATCATTGAGTTGAAGCTTATTTTGTCTCATACATTCTTTGACAGCAAGATCGCAATTAGAGAGAGTTTCTAGAGGTATTTCGAAGTCAGATGTTGAAGTTGGGGCATAAAACTGAGTTTCATCCGCGTATGAATGATATTGCATGCCGAAAGAAGACAGGGAGTAATCGAGTGGCTGTGTGAACATAGTCAACATGTATGAGGACACCCAATTTGATAATTGATAGTGTTGATAACATGCCATCAATTGCAACACGTTGTGTACGACTTGAAAGATGAGAACCATTTCAGGGAAATGTCAGTGATTCCAAAGACATGCTCCATTCTATGTATCAAAATTTCATGGTCTACAATATCAAAGGCGGCACTCAGGTTGAGAGGGAGGGGTAACATGTTTTGATTGGTTTCAAGGAGATTGACGCTGTCGTTGTGAACACCAAGTGTGCTGTGTCCTGCTCTGTACGCGGATTGAAATGGGGTTTGAAGCTTGTTGGAAGTGAGTTGATTATGTTACCCTCTGACAACGAGTTTCTTGATGATTTTTGAAACGACGTTCAGGATGGAATTATGTCGATAATTTCATGATGTCATCATCCACACCCTTTGTTTTTATGAGTAAGATGATACGGGCTTCCTTCAAAGGTGTTGGGGAGTCTGCACTTACCATAGATTTGTTTCCAATGGAAATGATTGATGGTGCAATCTAATTTGCAGATGATTTTATGATCCTTGTTCGAACTGAGTCCAGGAAACATTGCATATTGGGCGATTTCTGACTGATTTGAATTATTTCGTCCACACTCGAAGGTGGAAATTGCGATATGTTTCTGACATTGCCTGCCTCGTTGGTGGTCATAAATTATCACTGGAAGCTGTTCTTTCCATGGCATCTTTACTGCCAACTAGAGTTTCATTATTGGATTCCATTTCGACCGTGTTGCTTCGATTTTATCTCTGAAGTACTGATTGAAACTATTTGGAACTTCTATTATGTCCGAGTGCAGAGGCAACGTTTTGGATGAATTCTCATTTTTACTCGACCATTTAATTTATTGAACATCTCTTTACGATTGCCCTTACTCTCAGAGAGTTTGTTTTGGACCTGCTTTTCTTTGTAAAGACTAATGAGAGCGTTTGTTTCATTTCTGGCTTTCTGGTAAAGTTTTTTGTGTGGACAGTCAGTTTGGTTTTACCATAAGATACTTCAGCGGCCCTTCTTCTTTTATAGAGGCACCTATCTCGTCACTGAACCAACTGGTATCTTGTCTTAATGTCACAACTTTTTCAATAACGGTTGCATGCTTGTCAGGCAGGTTCGACATTGTTTCGTTGAAAAGTGATAATTTAAACTCGACTGTATCAGCATCTTCCTCGTTTTTCACAGAGACCAGATTCTGATGAGATTGTGATATTAGCCCTAAACTCATCGATGCTCATTGCTGTGGTTTCCGATAACGGATTGTTTTACGTTGGTGTCTTGGTTTGTTCAACTTGAAATCGAAAACAAAGGTTTTGTGATCCAAAAAGCTGTCACTCTCAGCGTGCACGTTTTGAATGAGATTGTTCTGCCGGTGGAGTACGATTAGACGAAAAGTGTTTCCTCTTCATGAGTTCAAGTTTTCACCAACAAAGATTACAGGAGGCTAGTATTGAAAGGAAGTCAGACGAATGAAACTACATATTAATGTTGCTCAGCTTTGAGGTGCTTAAGGGAAAGAAAGTATTTTTGAATATTTTGATCGCTTCCGTTTCTTGAAAATTCTGACGTTAGCAAGAATGGCAAAAATAGAAAGAAAAAGGAAAGAAAAAAATAATGAGTCATTTAATTGAATACATGGCTTTGTGATAATAAGGCTGCAAACATGCCCCATGAATTCCGCGTGTCTTTTTAATTTCTTTTGCTTTTTTTTTAATAATGAGTGATATTTCCCTGTTGGCAATCTTCAGCAACCTTTAATAAGACCTTTGGTGTATCTGTTCAAGATATTTTCAATCTCTTTTAGCATGAAAATTGTCAGTATAAGACATGATACAATGTAACAGTTGACTTAAAAAGAAGCGTCATTATTATTGTTATTATTATCAATGAGTGGTATTTCCCTATTGACCGTTTCGAGTATCTTAAATTTGACTGTTGATCTTACACAGATATTATTAGTATCATCCTCAAGAGCCACGTCAGTAAAGTGCATAAGTCATGATGCAATGCTACAATTAAGTTTGAAAGAACCTGCCCACAAACAAATCCAGTTAATTCAATTATGCCGCCTCGTTTGATTTAGAAGAAAAATGTCCATTCGCAATGCCATGTCCTTTGCTCTTTTAAGCGGGTTCAGAATACCTATATGCTTTGCTCCTAGATGTCCTCAGTTTCCTCTTTCCGCAATCTATTTTTAGCAGAGATTTTCTATCTCACCCTTTCTATTAATATTCCCCATGAATTGCAGCTTCTCTTCCATATTTCATTAATGAGCGATCTTTCCTTATTTGCCATTGCCAGCACCTCGTCGTTGGAAGACTTAATTGTTCACCTCATCTTCAGTATCTTTTTAGAAAATTGTCTCAATATAAAAACATGATATTATGCTACAATTGACTCGAAAAGAACCTGACCAAAATTAATTATGTATTCAAATTTATCCAACCATGACGCTCACCTGACTTATAGGAGAAATGTTACTCTACTCGGCTTGTGTTTATATAAAAGTTGGGCATAAATGCACTTTCAATTCCGTCTATTATAGTACGGTGTCATCCACGTTGAGTGTTGAATGCTAGAAAGCCAGTCGACGGCAAATCGATGCGCTGTAAGATTGGCCAGCAGATTTGAGGTAGAAGTGGTTTTACATGGACCATCATCATTATTAACTTTTTTGCCTTCGGGGGCCACTTTTCCTCGATCTTTCTTGTCACGCTGAAATATTCTGCCTTACCTTTTCACCAAACAATGTGTCCCATGATTTTCACATGTCTTTTCACTACTTTCTTGACAAGTAGTCTTTCCCTATTTGCCATATCCAACACCTTTTTTGTTGGACTACCGTTTAGCTGGCCATAATATCTTCAAGCTCCTTCTCAAGAGCTGTGTCAGTACAAGACATGACACTATGTGACTTAAAAAGAATATTTCCACCACTCAAATTGATTTCAATTCAATTATGCAGCCTTACTTGATTTAATGGAATATTGTCCTTCCACATAGGCATGTCCTGTGTGTAAGTTGACGAATCCTGTGTACTCAATCATGTCTATTCGTTTATGTCATCATTTCACATTAACCATGAAGACCTTTCCCACTTTCATCTTCCGTATTTGCTTCTGGTGTTTCTCATTATTTCATATCTGAATAAATTCTTCTGAATTGCACACTTCATCGTTTACACCTTGAACCTTGAATGTGATGATGTGGGAACATCTTTGCGAGAGGACAAGTCCACATTTGACAATAAATATATCCTCTTGGAAATGTTACAAGTCTCTTGACTTTACAATGTTATTTTGTAGTTTATTCAACAGACGAATTGTCGATGGGCAGGAGTGTAATATGCGTTGATGCGCGATTGTTGACATATTATAATTTCTTTGCTGTTTCCCCAACTGTGTTGCGTGGTTGATCTTACAATTTTGGGGATGTCAGTGTCCACGATTTTGTTTTTTTATCTGGTAGAGCATGGTGCACTAATAACGCATTTGTGCCTGCCTTGAAGTGTGTCCAGCTCGAGTTCATTAACAAGCAGAGAGGAGTTTGTGTATCTGGAGAAGTTATCAAGTATGCGTCGGGTTGCTCCTTTCAGAATTTTCTGTTCCTCGATGTCTTTAAGGAGGTATTGATTCTAGACTGTGATTGCATATTACAGAGTAGGTCTGACGAGAGTTTTGTAGCAGTTTTGTGATGTTTTATTTGTCGTTGGGCAGCCCCTTAAGTTACCCATAAGAAAACCGATGGTTTTATCTGGGTTTTTGGGTTTCTGTTTTGCATAGAGCTGAGATGTTTTTGCTCCATTTGAGGTCGCCTGAGAATTGAACACCTTGGTATTTTACCGACGTCACGTCTTCTAGAGCACTATCGTTGAGGTAATAACTGGCGTTGACTGGATTATTTTCGTTTGTGTAATATTACGTTTTAAGCCATTTCTTCTCCCATCCCTGTAGTTTGTTCAGGTCTTCGTTCAAGGCTGTTTATCTCCCGCTAGAGCTGTGTCATCGGCAAAAAGTTTGACCGTTGAGTCTTTACCGTCTTCAATGTCATCAATATTGACAAGGAAGAGAGTCGGTCCTAAGACTCATCCCTGCGGGACACCAGATGTTGCTTTCCCCATTCGAGACTTTTAGTCCCCAACAACCACTTCCTTGTTGCGATCACTTATGAAGTTGTCAATCCATTGGAATGTTTGTTCTTAATTCCATCGAATGAAGTGGGACCTTGTTAAAAGCCTTAGAGAAGTCTAAGAGGACTGCGTCTGTCTGTCCACATTTGTCAAGGCAGGGTTGTCGCTATATCAAGGGTCTCGCATGATTTGCCTTTCTTAAATTCATGTTGATGTTCAGACAGTAGACTGTTCGCTTATAGATGTGAAGTAATTGCACATCATATGATGTGTTCTAATAGTTTGCAGCAAATGCATGTGAATGATATTGGTCTGTAGTTTGCTGCATTTCTTTTTTCTTCCCTTCTTGAAAATTGGTTGTACGGTAGCATATTTCAAAATTTGGAGTAAAATCACCGCTGTCAAGGGAGGGTTGAAATGATTTTGTCAATACAGGAGCGAGTTCTTTAGAGACCAGGTAGGAATATCGTCTGGGCTGGATGCTTTCTTATGGCCAAGGTTTGAGAGCAGTTTTTGGACTCCTTCCGTATCTTGATATTCGCATAGTCCGGTTGGTTACGCTTTCGGTTTCCAGGGGATAAGATAATATATCTTCTTGGGAAAAGATAGAGAAGAATTAAGAATATTTGCTTTATCAATATTTATGGTGAACGTTTGTTTGTCTTCAGTAAACCAGTTGAATCACATTTCCTGCTTTTGGTTAATTTCCAATGCCTGTTTCGGGATCATCGTTTATTTGTTTTTAACAAGCTTTGTTTGCCATGTGTGCCATTCGGGTTTCCTTTTGTGTCTCTTATTTAATTCTTTGAATCTGTTCAAGGAGGCTGGCGATTGTTTTGCTTTGCCGCTTTCCATGTTTCTTCTTCTTTCGAGATAGTCTTTTTAGCTTGTTGTTAATCCAAGGTTGGTGGAATGTCATTGGGAGCTCTTTGGTGAAGACATCAGTGTTTATCATGTCCAGGATGTGAGTGCTTACATTTGACCAGATCTCTTCAACCGTGAGGTCATGGTCGGCTCAAATCGCATCCAAATGTTGCTTTGTTGCTTTACTTATCTCGCTGATGTTTGCTTTATACCACATGTTCATTTTGCGGGGGATTTGTTCCATCTTTCCTGTCGACAGATCGTTGTCGACTATGACAATATCATGGTCACTTAATCTAGGAGTGGTGAATGTCTTGTATACAATGCTGGGCATGTTGGTGAAAAAAATGTCAAGAGTGTTTTACCTCTTGTGGGCGACTCGACAACCAGGTTAACCCCTAATCACCTACTTTAGCTAAGAATGCCCTGTTAATTTGCAGGGTGGTATCGGTGACCAGTTACTTTTTCTTTGGTCCAATCGATGTCTGGGAGGTTAGTGTCCCCACCTAGCCTCATTGTTGTTGATGTTATCGAGACAGTTTGTGAAGGCCATGATTTCTTCTATCGAGTTATGTGATGGCTTTCTCTAAATGGCACCGATGATTAGCGGTTTGGAATTTGGTGTTTTTTCATGTTCATGTGTTTGATAACCTATGGCAAAATGACCTGCTTTGAGTTACATTTCTTCTGACTCTACAATTCAATCTCGCACGGTCATTTTCTCTTGTCCTTGACTCAGGATGTATGAGACCTACTCGAAGCAGATCTGAATTGGTGCATTTGAAATATCAATCTCAAGGAGAATAAGGAATATAAAATGACGAAGTCTGCAAGACTACATCAATCATGTTGACGACAAAGAAATTCCCTCCTGGTATTCATCCTAATGTTCTTTCGGTTTCGCTTTCAGAATTGGTTGCTTTTCACATGTGAAAAAAGCTATGGTATTTCCCCTGATGTCTCGTTACACGATTCTGATTCTGATATTTAATGTGTACATGGCGTAATCTGTGAACACGTGACGTAGTTCACCAACCAGTTGTGGTCTCTAGTTCCTCTGTTCTTTCTGAGTCCTGCATCTGTGTTGCTCACGTCTTCCTCCAACTTGTTTTCAGGTCTCCCTGATAAGCATGAACAGGATTGTACTTCCATTACCGATAAGCGGTATTGTTGTATAGTTGGCGCACAGTTGTAAATTTACGTTCATTGGCAGTAGTTGAAAGAACTTGCTCTATTCCAGTCCTTTGTCTGTATCTTTTTGCACAATTTGTGATCGATATTCCCTCCGTCTTCTCCTCTTGCTTTTATCATCTCTGCTTAAATATTGTCGTACGGACTTTTGCCATCTTTTAGAAATTTTCTGGCCAATTGAATTTCTGATTTCAGGGGAACTAGATCTAAGTGTGACTCTTCGTCTTGTTCTGTGTTATCCGTTCCTCATTGCGGTACCATGTTCGCTTGTTTGTCACTAGAATACATCCCTGCACAGCATCTTTTTCACCAGGCTGTAATCTGTTCGGACTCAGTCAAGGTTTTACCATTTTCATCTTTTATTACACCAAGGCGGGGTTGAAATGTCTTTGTGATGTTTTTAATGTTTCCATACATTTCTCTGCTTCTGTTTTCTCACATGTGTACGTATATGTTTCGACACTTTCCAATCAAGTAGTTTATTTTGTCCCTCCTGCACATTTGCCTCATCTGTTTTTCTATGGTCTTACAAATAGAGCTTTGCAATCCAGACGTTGTTTTGACTTTTTCCCCTTTCTTTGAGCTCCTTCAGTGTATCTTCAATCATTCAGGATTGTTTTTATGAAGTCCTTTCTATAGATATGTTTCTGCCGTTTCCATGTTGATGCGTTTTTTTTTCATTTTTGTCTAATGTCTATAAACAATGTTCTGAAACGATTTTTTGTTTCAATTAAAATGTTTTCACTGATATCTTGGTGGCTGTAGAGGATGAGCCTTTGTGTTTGATTTCTTACACTTTAATTAAAGCAAACCACGATTGTGCCAAAAGAGTGAAAATGTCTTCGAAACGAGGCAAATGGCCTTTTTTCGTTAACGAGTTCGCAGCCAAAAAGATTCCTTTTTTAAGAATCCCTTTCTACCCTGACATTAATCTACTTCTCCTCATGGACGGGCTTTGGCTCAAAAATGCCATCGTCCTGTAGCACACTTACAAGCATATTTTCCTTTGATTACAAAGAATAATGCAAAAATCATGTCATATTGATGGCTTGGTTTACCTTGGTTAGTAAAAGGTATTATTAAGTAAACATTCTATCATCCTGATATTAGGTCATCGTGTCTTTGACACTAAATAGGTATGGATTGGGATTTCGATGGGGATGCTGCAAAAACAAACGAACAAAAAACATGCAAACAAACAACATACAAACCAACAAAAGAAACCCAACAAACAATGAGACTGGAACTGTCCCTCTGATTTCGGAGCGATAGAACTGAAGGCAAAATGTTTCTCAATGTCTTGTGGATTTATGCACTTTGAAAAATAAAACTAAAAAGGAAAGACAAAAATTGACGCATCATTGAATTGATTTTTCTAATGAGTAATGATAAGACTTCAAACATGAACCATAAATTTCAATTGTTTCTTCCTTATTTAATTCTTGTTGAGCTTTCCTTGTTCACCATTTCCATTTTCGTTTAGTTGGATAGCTTTTTCTGTCCAAATTTCATCAGCATCCATCTCGAGACCCATGTCCAGATAAGTCATACTTCAATGCAACATTTGATTTAATCAGAACCTGCCAACCAAGCAATTCAATTGCTAACCTGACTCACTTGATTTAGAGTGGAATGTCCGTCCAAGCTTGGCTTTTGCCTTTCCCGAAATTTCAGCATTCATGTGTACTTAATTCTGTCCATTCGTATACCTTGTACATTCACTCAATCCGTTTAGTGTATGCAGGCAGATCGACAGCAACCGACTGAGGGAATGGCAGACGAATTTGAGGCGAAAGTTGTTTATACAACATCTTTATCCTCACCATTAACCCATTAAAACCCCACTTTTCGTTCATGGATGAATTTTTCATATTTGATAGATCTTACCCTGAAATGACCCAACAACAAACAAAAAACAAATCCCAACAACAACAAACAAAACAAAACAAAAATAAAAATCAAAATAAAAATTGAGAAAACTCTGAACCCGGCATCCATTGCATGAGTCTTTCTTCATCATTGTTTACCTCTACAAAATGTTAAATTTCCTTCTTTGCTCGTTTAAACCTGGAAGATTTGTTAAAAGGAGCATGGAGAATTATAACACACTCAGACAAATCATGTTTAATTTTGTCCATCAGGCGTAAATATTATATTCCCGCTCCCTACTCCTTTCTTTTAATCTATTCTTTCGTTTTGCTTTTGATTTTCTTTTTCGTTTGTTCGCTTATTTATTTCTTTGGTGAATTCTGCATGCTTGTTAGAATCCGTTTTCATATTAATCCTACTGCCAAAAGCCTAAAAGAAATAACCAACAACGAAACGAAAAAGAGTGACGTCCAATACAAAAATAACCAACGACTCTTCACCCTCACAAAAAATAAACAAACAAACAAACGAAAGAGACACACGAAAAGAAACAAAAACAACAAAAACAACAACAACAAAAAGAAAAAAGCAAAACATACCAGTAAACAAACAAATTAATCGCCCCATGTTGTAAGTGGGTACATCAATACAAACATTAACAGCAACAAAGTCAGTTGGGAGAGGTTTCCTTCTGCTGACCTCATATTGTTCACTAAACAAGTCTATTTATTCATCATTACAATGGTAAGGGTGTTCCCAAATGTTTGTGCTTATTCATCAAAATTCTAAATGTAATCAAGCACTAATTTATAGTGAGCTTATGGGTAAAATACTTATATCATCAAACATACATAAGCTAGATCGCGTTCAAGTTGCATGATTTTTCCCAACTCAACACAAATGTTCGGGTTGGGCTCGTCGTGAATTTGTTTTGATTTACATTTTGGTTCGCTTTTGTCTGTATTATGTGTGTGCGTGTGTGTGCGCGCGCTTTTTCTGTTTGTTTGTTTTTAGTTTATTGCATTCAATTTTGTATTTGTATTGTTCATCTTTATGTTGTTCAAATTGCTTTCATGAACATGAGAAGCAAGAATCGCCTTTGAGGTGCTTAACGTCGTTGTAAAAGATAGTACAAATAAGCGATAATATGTCTTACACAGTGCTTAGACTTAGATAACACTTCACACATTCATCAGTCACACATGTGCAGGGAATGACGGTTTTAAAATGGAGCATTCGTATAGCCACAAATCCATTATATGCTCGAAGAGCTATACCGGTGTTCCCCGACAGAAGTTTTCCCATCAAACACCCTCTCAACTCCATGTGGAGTATAAAGCGATGCAGCCATTTTACAAGTGCTCTTGCTATGGCATACTGACAGGATCCTCCACTTTGCATATGGACGGACACTCAATAAAACTGAGTGGGGTGATGGAATTTGTGTAAACAGCCTTTCACAAGGACTAATAAGCGACACTGCACTGCCCGGATTCGAGCTCAGAACTCGCAGCTACAAGTCAAACGCCTTGACTCCCCGGCCACGCTGCGGATGCCATTAATGATAACATAATATTTTACATTGTGTCCGACATGAAGCTTTGTTCAGTTGTTTTTTGTTTTGTTTTTCGTTTGTTTTAATTTTGTTCTTGATTTTTCTTTATCATAACCCCTGATTTGTTAGTTTGAATTAGATTCACTCACTTAACATTATGTGTGCTGATGTAACGCATATTAACTTTGTAGAACAATTGATGAAAACGCTAACTGAGGGCTGATAGAAACGTGAATTGTGTTGTTGTTTTTCTTTATTTGTTATTTAATGTTATTGCATATTTCAGAAATATCTCCATGAATTAAATTCATTACAAGTATCATCAGTGACTATCCTACTATAAGGCTAACTAGGCTAAGCCTAGAGTCATTTTAGGCAGGGCAGTTCATCTGTTTACTATTTCAAAGTCATTGCTGAATAATAAGAATCTTCCTTGTTCATTGATATCACTCACTTTAGGCCTAGGCCTAAACTTACTACTCGCAATCCCAGAGAACACTCGTTTGTAAAAAAAAATAAAAAAATCCACCAATCAGAGAGCAAAGAGTTGTGATGATTGAAGACTAGGCTAACCTTCAGCCAATCGCTGTAGACTAGGCTTTAGCCTTTTTCCCATGCTATTTCAGGCCATGTAAAATCTTAGTCACTGGCTGGGCGGTGTGTGTTGCATATTCTTTCTGTAATTTACTGTCACATACTCATTGAAGTAGGCTTGCCTAGAGATTCATCTTGGCTAGAGACTGAGCACTTTGTCATAGGCGCACCGGCAAAACCGTGAATATTATTTTAGTTTAGGCTTGTAGAAGAGTGAGAGAGATCGTGCAATGGGGCATGCTGCTTGTTAATTATCTTTCTGTGTACCTGCGCTGTGTATTACTTGTAGATATAAGGTGTTATTAGTTCAAGTTACAATATAAGATCAAGATCTATGTCACTGTTATCATTAATTGTCGATTCATAAGGACCTAATAAACGATGATTCTGATTTGAATTTTAATTAATTAATTCTAATTCAGAAGTCATAGAAACATTAAATTACATTTGCAAACTCAAAAGATAGACGGGTGAATTTACTCTACAAATACCGATCACAGTAAATCTATTTAGAACTACTGATAATAAATTATTGTTCCAAATACTATATGTTCTATTCTGTGACTTGATGTAGATTTGGGTTATTTTTCATGAAAATATGTGCGTAGGGGTGGTTACAAAATGGCTTAGAAAACAGCGTA
>JAOYNN010016029.1:0-12979 GCA_025770095.1 Goniobranchus kuniei | reverse complement strand
ATGACACGGCTGACTGCCAAGATTGCTTTTCTAGGTCTACCTTCCTTCTCGACGGATTGTCGGTTCATATCAAAGGCATTGATCGTCGCGAGGCCCTAGGCCAGACAGTCTCTCATTCACACCTCCTCCCTTGTCATCGCCTGTCACGTATCGTGCCTAGACACTCTATTGTTAGTGTGAGTGTCCTGCCATACAACAAGTGTGTTGTTCGTCATATTTTATTGTCCATAGCCCATGGCCATTCATTGACACGTATCTACAATTTACACCCATATTGTCATACGCTAATCTGTATTTACCAAAATTTAATTACTGTTTTGTCAATTTTATGACCAGCAGAGTGTGCGCTTGTCCAACATGATCTAGCTTATAGGCATGCCAATTATATGGTAAAAATTCCGTCAGAGCCCAAAAGCGTGCTCTTGCAGAGATCGTGACCTTGCACAGCGTGCTTATGGGCAGAATCTACTGTGCAAACTATGATAACACACCTAGCTACAGATGTTTCTCTTCCTGTCATTTAGAACTTGTACTCGCCATTCGTGTTCTTAACAAGTTTTATTGAAACCAGTTGACCTGAACTGTACTGCTAGCTTTTCCTAGCCTTCTACATAAACGATAAAGTCAGCAGTAGCTTGGATAACTTTAAAAGTGCTCTGCAGTTAACTATCCTCAGACATGAAACAACAAAACTTGAGGCATTTCAATCAAACTAATGCGCTGACAGTAGTAATTACTTAAACTGAGTCAGGTAGTAAATTTTCAGAAAACTAAGAAACATCTAAAGTAAAATACAAAAGATCACTTAGAAACAATTTACATTGTAATTTTTTTTCACTCTCAAACCTGTCAACGACTTTTACTTTAAATGATTATGATTAAATGTATGTTGTAAAGGAACGAATGTGAGTCTCTGCTTACAGCCAGATTCATTTGATTCCTAATTTTCACAGGCAGATGAAGCATACCACATTGGGGAACCAGCGGCATCACAAAGCTATTTGAGACAAGACAAAATCCTGAACGTGGCCAAATCCTCCGGTGCTCAGGTCTGCTTGCTTTCTTTGTGTGTGTGTGTATGTGTGTAAATTTTGTTGTTTTTTTCTTAATTGCCATCCATGTTACATGCCTTTCATTGGATCTTATTAACCAAACCAGGGAAATCACAATAATTATTCATTATGTTCCCTCACACTTTCCTTTCAATCTTACCTCAGCCTTAAATCTCTTCATGCATTTAGACCCATAAGGTCTTAGCACATTTCCTCCAATTCTGCCTGTCTTTTGTCACATCTTTAGCCCTTTTCCGTGGTGGCCATCCTGCTTTGTTTCTCTCTTTCTCCATCATCCTGCACCATGTTGTTTTTGGGTGTCCTTTCTTTCTTCTCCCTTCAGTGTTACATTCCATGGCCATGAAGCAATCAGTTGTTCTTTTGTTCTTTGTTTTCTCATCACATGTCTTTCCTTTCAATTTGTTTTAATATAGTACATCATGTCTATGTAGGAGAAATTTTGTACAAAAAAAACAACAACCTTTTATGTCTGAGCTTACTCAAATCTTGTCTTTTCTTTGTTTTTGCTTTAAGATTAGATCACCTCAGCAAGATAGTTGAACTGTCTATTTTTAACTCCTTTTGTATTCAGGCAATCCATCCCGGTTATGGATTTTTATCTGAGAATGTGGAATTTGCAGAAACATGTGAAAAGGAGGGAATCATTTTTATTGGACCACCTGCCTCTGCTATCCGTGACATGGGGATCAAAAGGTATTTTTAGCCTGGTGCTGAAAATAACTTGTTGGCTGTTTAGTCTGTGTTTTACCTTCCTGTTTTTGTTCATGTCATTCAGTAGTAGCACAAGTTTAGGTGAGAAATGGTACTCAAACGTAATATGTGTGTGGCTGTGTGTGAGTGTCGGTTGTGTTAAGTTGTGGAGAGCAGCGGTTTCATTCGTATGTTGCCTTGTGCTAATTCTATGTTTTAAGCAAAAAAATATATATATCAGAGTTGTTAAATTAATGGTACGAGTCCAAACTTTCCAAGTATCGTATTTTGGCACTAGATCTAATGTAATCCTTACAGAATTTGGCCCCTACCATTTAAGACCAATCAGATGTGTCAGTTTCTGACATGACCATGATGAATAGAATGAATAGCATTTTCATGTAGAAAACACCACCAACAGTATTTTTCCTGCTTTCACTATTTATCAAGATCCATTTGTTTATCTGTCATTGTAGCTTTCTGCATGGACATTTTCAAAATTCTTTGCAGAATTTTACACCCGAAATGACCAAATTCTGCAAAGATTTTGCAAGGACTTCGACCATGTCTAAACTATTTCCATACTGCTTTAAAAATACAATTACCGATTTATCATAAGCTGAGAAGTAGCACTGGAGACACAGTAAAAAAACACACACATACACGCACACACACAACAAAAACAAAGAAAAAAAGCAATGAGCAGCATATGATCTGTATTTTTGTTTAGAAACACAAACTGATATCATACAATACTGAAAACAAATGTGACCCGTTGAAATCAGACACCATTGTATAATTTCAAAATCAGGTGAGTTGGCATTTGAGCTATGCCATTGATACATGTAGCAGATTACCCAAACTTTGTTCTCCATTCTTTTGGTAACTGGCAGCCAGTGAAGGCCGTTCATGGTTGGCTTTACCTGATCAAACTCTTTTTTTTTAAACTATCGATCTTATTAGGCTGCACAATTAATTCTGAGCTGTCTGAATTCATTTGGTGGGGAAAGCGCTATACAAATGCCAGTTGTTTTTGTACATGATGTATTTCATTATTTTGAACGAAATATCAAGAACATTTGTGTTTAAGTTTAAGAAAAGTGTGCATTGTGTCCTTTTTTGCAGTGAAACAAATGAAATGAATTGTGCTGATCTGTTCTACAAACATGCCAAATACATATAATCCAAAAAATCATGTGCAACAAACTTATTGAAATAAAGGAACAGCAGCTGCTTCAGGTTTCCTCTGCAAGATTGCTCTCTGATTATAAAAAGAGAAGCTCCTCTCACATCAACACTGTTCACTATAATGAACAAGTATGCTCTTGGCAAATTGAAGCTGATGTTCAGCAGCACTTGGCTTCAAAGCATTCCTTCCTTCAAAAATTGTATCCATTTTTGCTGAGAAACAAAGGTGATCTTAAATTCCTGTCTAAGTCTAGATCTATAGAATCTAGATCTATATCAAGTTTGTCTACAAAAAATAGACCACTCTAATTTCCGGCTCTGGTGAGAGAGAGAGAAAGATCACTCAACATCGTCAGCTAAGTTCAGTTTGATTTTTCTTGCAATTTTATGTCGGAAAGCATGATAATTCAGCAAAAGTATGCAAAAAATCAAATTCCACGGCCACCTAGGAGGTAAAGTTGTGCAGCGTGATTGATCCATTTTTTTGTGATAACATTGCAGTCACAGTGCCCACAGAAAACTATGTTGACAGGTTTATTCTGATTTGGCACTGTCACTGGTTTTTGTATGTTTGTTTTTTTGTTGAGGGGTGAGTGGAATGGTTTGACTAATCTGTGAGCCTAGCTTATCAACATACATCCACAGCACATCAAAGCATATCATGTCAGCTGCTGGTGTGCCTATCATTGAAGGTTACCACGGAGATGACCAGTCCATTGAGAGACTTAGAGAGGAAGCTGTCCAAATTGGCTACCCTATAATGATTAAGGCCGTTCGTGGGGGAGGAGGCAAGGTTTGTGATGAGAATGTTCTTTAGTTTCTTTTTTTTGTTTTTGAAGATAATTCATCCACAACTCAAGCCTGTGAGACTTATTTAGGAAAAAAAAATCCCATTGTAGCCAAAAAGGTAATGATGTTGGTTTTATTTCATGTCTCTGCCTAATTTATCAGGGGCATTTGGTTCAGATTGTTTTCATAACTTCTGTTGATGGTTTTTCAATTGTAGTGAAGTCCATCAACACTGTTTCTTAGAATATGTTTTGCCTATTATCATGTCCCTCCAACAATAGGTGAATGTCAGAATGATGTATGATTCTGAAAGTGGCATTCTGAATTTTTTTTTTTTTTTTACCTCATTATCAAAATGTTTTCCTGCTAACTTTTGTGGTTTTGGATAAGTCTCTTGTATAAATTTTTCTTCAATGTCTAGGGGATGCGTATTGCCATGACAGAAGAAGAATTTGACACCCAGCTTGAATCTGCCAAAACAGAGGCCATGAAGGCTTTTGGGGATCAGGTCATGTTGCTGGAAAAATTTGTAGAAAATCCTCGGTAAGAAAAATATTTTCATCATGCTTTTACATATGTGTAAGAAATGTTAGTCTAGGTAATTTTTATGTGTCATGTAAATCAGAATAGTTAGCAGTTAAATTTCAGTGAGTTCTTTCATGTTGAATTATCTCACTTCTAACTTTTCATATCATCACTGCAGAACTTCTCCCAACCTTTCACTCTCTCTGTAATGGTATAACGCACAACATGGGGGCTGTTGTATAATGTACAAGAAAATTGTATAATGAATCATCTTTATTGTTTGGCCAATCCCATTGTTTCTAAGAATAAGAGTCCATTCAATAAGCGCCTTGCATATTCAATTATCTCCTCTGTTGTTCTATTAATTTATTGGGTGTTAACCAAGAATAAACCCAAACTGGGCAAAAACTGCTGGTTCAGTCCAGAATCCAGGCTGGTGAAGTCTTTTGAAAGTTTAAAAAAAAAAACTATTTCTGTTCCATAATCCTTTGGTGGGTGGGAATCTGAATGTCTAGTCCTATTCCATGTCGGAAAGAAGAATGCAAAATAATCGGTGTATGGGTAGACCAAGATGATGTTGGAGTGGTGCCATCAAGAAAGACCTGGAGACAGACTTGATAACAGCAGGAAAGAGGGCAATGGAAAGAGATCTTGATGGAGGAGCCATCTTGAAGGTGACATTCCTGAGGGAGCATATCACTTAGGGAGAGAGAGTCCTATTGGAGGTGGACAGTAAAGTTGGAGGTCCCATTTACAAAGGGTCGTGTAAAAGAAGCCTTTGGAGAGTAGCTTAAAAAGTCACTGCCTGGGCAGAATTATTTCCTACCCTTCACTCTTTCTTTCCATCTCTTCCTTCCCACCTCTCCAAGTCCAAGACTTGATTGTGTCATGAAGGCATCTGGCATAAAATCCTTGCCAAAGACCTGTGCAGCACCTAATGATATGATGACTTGCTGTGGCGACTCGCCCCAATAAAGTTGGGATCAGCCAAATTATGAAAAAGGGGACCTCAGAACTCTCCTCCGTCTTACTTTATTTTTATTAAAGTTTTAGAAGATGCTGTAGTTAGTTTAACTTTTAACACAAGACCGTGCAACGTTTGTGGAATGACACTTGATTTTGTAAAAACAAAAAAATTTTTTTCATGCAAATTTCCAAGACACTAAGCAAGACTGTGACACTAACCAAATCTCACACCAATAATCCGACTGACTACTGAATGTTCATTTGTCACAATTCTGAGACTACCTAAGGAGTGGGGAAAACAGATCAAAACCATCAACCCAAACTTAATTTTTACTCCATAAAGCTCGCTTTGCTTTCCATTTGGTTAGACCTGGCAGTTAGTAAAATCTATGTAAGTTCCTCCACATAAATAAAATCCCTCTTTACATACCTTTTCAATCCTCGAAATAATTACAGAAGATGAAAGTATTGTGGTGTATTTACTAGAATCTAATAAGAAAAGAAAATTAACACAGCTCTTAAGTGTTAAGAAATTGTTTTTATCTTGAATTTGGTAGCATCAGGTACTCTCAAAGTCCAAGTCTTTGGCTTGATCATGTCAGGAAAGACATATCATGCATCAAGACCTCCCCAAAACACTTGTTGAGTCTTTGAAAACAGGCAAAGTCAAATCTAGAATAAGCATTCATAACATGCATTTGTTAATGGTCATTAGAACCTAGCTTTTTTTTTTTTCATCCTTGACAGCCATGTTGAAGTCCAAGTGTTTGGTGATCACCATGGCAACCATGTATACCTTTTTGAAAGAGATTGCAGTGTACAGAGAAGACATCAGAAGATCATAGAGGAAGCACCGGCTGTAAGTTTTTGTCTCTGATGGCCAGTTCAGCTTGCATTAAATAAGAGGAATTTATATCTATATGGCTATATTCTATTGTTCTATATACCAAGTGACCAAAAAACCTGGAAACCTTAGAAAATTTGTTTAAAAATAAATATTGATTCAATAAAAATCAAAAATGGCTGAAACTAAGACAATGGGAGATTTTTTTTTTCTTCAAAATTTGAACATTTTAGTGTCAATATGAACAAATTGAAAACAGTCTAGAAATAATGCAAAAAAATGGCAAATTGCAAAAAAATGCAAACTTTGGAAATAAGTTTCTTGAAAGCAAAGAAAATGAACAACACTGAGAGAGCAAAATGGAACAAAACAACGCAAAAAAGCTTTTTTTATTGTGCGTTATTTTTATAGAAAGATGTTGACAGCATCAATTCATTTTTAAAAGCTGTTTTAAAGGACATATTCAAAATGGCTGCTGTTTCCACACTGTCAGGGTTAGCTGAGTTTAAAAGTTTTCAATGGCGTTTCTGCATGTCTCTATGGAAATTAATGCCGTTGCTCTTTGTAAGTTCCTCTATTGTTTGGGTTTTGTTTCTGTAGCAATTCTCCATAATGTAACCCCAAAGAAAAAAGTAGCACAGCTTAAATTCTGGTGAATGAGAGGCCCATTGCACATCCGTCCGTCACCAGATGACACGTTTGCCAAACACAGTTGGAAGCCAAGCCATCACTCTATTTGATGTGTGTGCAGTGTCTCCATCCTGCATCAACCACTGTATGTCAATTTTGAGGTCTCTGTATTGATATAGCACTGTGATAAATTTTTGAACGATCTGTAGATAACGATCAGAAGTGGTTGTAATGGGCCTGTGATTTTCATCTTCGAACCAAAATGGACCAATTACACCATGGTTGGAGATGACAGCCCATGCTGTGGATTTCTCTTGGTCTTACAATGACAAAATGTGACCTCTCTAATCTCCAAATGATTTCCGACTGTGAGTTGATGTCTCCTGAGAAGTGAAAATGTGATTCGTCTCTGAACCAAACATCATCCAGAACCTTGGGCTTAATTTGATTCTGATGACGAACCAGTCATACCCCTGTTTTAGCTGCAGTTTGGAAAAAAAAATCACAGCCTCGTTAGTATACACTCAATGTATCTAAATTTAGGTGTGCATGATTTCCAATATGTTATCTATATTTGACTCAAATTTCATTATAATCCAATGAATTTTGAGATTTTTAGAGAACTTTTCAGGTTCCATTTTTTGAGGGGTCATTTGTTATATAGATCTCTACATATATTTCATGCCACCATTTATTGATAGATTGACTCTTTTTAAATAAGAATTATAGCCTTGCATTTAATACATTCTTATTTATCCCATAAGACCACTTTCAACAAACAATGCTCACCCATTTATAGAATTTTACACTGGATTCATCCAGACTGTCTCTTTGTGACATATGCAGTAATTATTTTAAAACAGACTGATTTTTACTGAATTTTATAAATATTTAATTCAGTATATCATTCCTTTTATTAAGATAGTCCTGTTTGAAATGAACATTGATGAAACTTATGTTTACTATCAACATATAATATTAGGAAATTAGACATTTTGCTCAACATGCTGAGAAAATTTTGTTGACATATAAGCTGGTATATTTTTTGCAGCCTGGATTGTCTGAAGAAGTTAGAAGAAGTATTGGAGAAGCAGCTGTGAGAGCAGCAAAAGCTGTTGACTATGTAGGGGCAGGTAAGTTTCGTTGATAAGAATCCTGGGAAAATTGATTTTGATTTTGATTTCATATTCATCCCCTTCTGTTTGAGGAAGAAGAGTGTTTAATATTAGTGATACTCACATTTTATTTCACATGGCTTTGAAGAATTTCTAGGTCATGTAGTCAAGATTTAGTTTGCTTAATCTTGTTTTTTTTGTTTTTGTGCTGTTGTTGTTGGGTTTTTTTTCATACTCTCATCATCTTTTTACCATGCCACTGTCAGGAACTGTGGAGTTCATCATGGACAAAAACTTCAAATTTTATTTCATGGAAATGAATACCAGGTTGCAGGTGGAGCATCCAGTTACTGAAATGATTACTGGCACAGATCTAGTGGAGTGGCAACTGAGGGTGAGTTTGAGTGACAGCTTGGGCAATAGCTCCTTATATATAACCATATTCAAAGTCACATTTTAGTGTCATTATATTTAATATTCTAGCCTGACACTTTTGTGTACCAAAGGATGGGGCATGTTTCACCACAAGTTTATAATCACTTTTTGTTCCATGAGATCTGTAGGAGGGATGAAAGTTATCAGAGACTTTAAACTTCAAGCATACATTCTGCTTCATGGGGATTATTATGAATGAAAACAAATAACAAAGGGATTGAAAATATCACAACCATTATATAACCGTTATTAAATCAGGAGCCACTACTTGTAGTTCAGACTGTATGAAGTTTTCTTGGCAGTCTTTTTTTTTTTTTTTTTTTAAATTAAATGATTCGTATATGGTGGCAGGTACAAAACTTTCCTTATTGAGATCTTTATGTACATTACAGTAGTCTTTCTGGTTTCTTATTTGCACCCCTGAACAAAGTCAAGACAAAAAGCTGGAATACAAAACATAGATGCTGACCAAAGTCTTAAGAACTTATATTTT
Organism: Goniobranchus kuniei; assembly: GCA_025770095.1. Lineage (NCBI taxonomy): Eukaryota > Metazoa > Mollusca > Gastropoda > Nudibranchia > Chromodorididae > Goniobranchus > Goniobranchus kuniei. The sequence continues at coordinate 4,231 of JAOYNN010016029.1, read as the reverse complement.
TACTATGTCAGAACAAAACAAGAAAGAATTTTTTGTTTGGTTTTGTTTAAGTAGTTTATGTCAGATGATAGTAAATTACCATGTAATGAAGCTGAAGTTTTATTTGATATCTCCAGTAGTAGCATTTTGTGTGAATTCACACTCTAAATTCATACACTTCTCTCTTTTATTGAAGGTGGCATCAGGGGAAAAGATCCCAATGACCCAGGATGCCCTCAAACTAAGAGGTCATGCCTTTGAAGCTCGTATATATGCAGAAGATCCAGACAATGGTTTCATGCCAGGGGCTGGTCCTTTGCTTCATCTCAGCACACCCAAGCCAAGTTCAAACCTGCGCATTGAGACAGGGGTCAGGCAAGGTTTGTGACATGACAGTACTTTGCTTTGAAGGCTTTATGCCAAAAGTGAGGAAGCTTCTTCTTCTTCTTCTTCTACTTATTCTTATTCTCCAAATATTCAAACTGACTCACTAGATCTCAGCATTAATCTCAAAGTACATGTCAGAAAAGAACAATAACAATTACCAAAAATTGTGATAATAGGGATCAAGCCTATGATGTCTAATATCTTGACCTGAGGGTAATGTGGCGGAGGGACTGTTTAAGAGTCCACATCTCAACTGTATCTGATAGAATTGGGGCTTCTAGTCCACAATCTAAGTGTGCTAGGGAAGCAGGAATTTAGATGGCAGATTTGAATGTGGTACTATGTAGTTTGCCTTTTGTTTTGTCTAGTATTCATGTTATGGTCATTGATTTGCTACGTATCATAACTATCCTATAGATGTCCCCTTGTGGGTTCTGGTTTTCTTAGGAGCGAAGATGTAGATAAGACTCACTGTCACCTCTCCGCATGCAAGTCATAAAAGGCAACTACAATTTGAGTGAGAGCTTCTTCTCACATTTGTCTTGTGTCTTCTCTCAGGCTCTTTTTTGGTGTCCTCTTGGGGACGAGAATTTTGCTTGGAGAGGGAAGGAGGCATATCCCCCATTTCTGTGCATTGCATGACTGAAAAATACAATCAGAGTCACATGCTATCAGTTGGTCAGGGTTTAAAATAGCTAGTCATGCGTTGAGGGTCAAACAGTGATCACCATGTTCAATAAAAGGATGCATGACCAGATGGGATCATGCTTCTCTAGCCCATTCAAGTACATAACTTTAAATGATCCACTTTATTCCCTTTGGGTAAGGCACTGTAGGGCTCTTTACTTCACTTACCTCAGTTGGCTCAGGTTCGAACGAGTTCTTTGCTTTAGGCAGCGAAAGATCTTATCAGATTGCTACTGCAACATGCTTAAAAAAAAACCCAGGATACTCTACTATATGGAAATTGAGAAAGTATCAGTGTATGTTTAATGGCCTGATGGAGAGCCTGTGAAATGATAAATTGCTGTAGGAACCCCAAAATTTAGATTTCTTAAAGAAGAGGAAAGAGAGTAAATTACCTTGCTTTGTTCAAACATTGATTTAAATGTTAAATATCTTCCCTATGAATCCTATCCAGGTGATGAAGTGTCTGTTCACTATGATCCTATGATTGCTAAACTTGTTGTGTGGGCTGAGGACAGGCAGTCAGCTCTGAAAAGAACTTTGTCTGCGTTAAGAGATTATCATGTGAGTTGACAAGGGGAGGGGGGGTTGAGTCATTTTGTTTTCTTTGTTTTTTATTCGTGCCTACTACTGGAAAGCATTTTTCAAACAGGAGAGAAATGCAAATAGAAAGAGGCCGCCTGTCTCTGACACAATGCCTTTTGTTTTGTTATTGTTTTCTCGCATTTATATGACGGCCCTATCCTGCTTTTCTCATGCCGCTTATTCCAATTCCGCCATCGCAACCATACCCCAGGATCATCATCTGGCATTCCCAGAGCCAGAAGCACATAGTAGTGTACATATTTTAGGCTGCCATGGGGCCACCAACCAGAAGGCCCTTTGCTGCTGCAGGGTCACTTCGATGGTGTTCAGTGGTGCTTTCTTTGACACCACCTACTTAGCCCTCTACTAATGACGCTGTTAGCTTTGTCACGGAGCCAGACTGAATGAGACTCCCACATAGGATGGTGATTACCACGTCCCTCCAACGACATTCTCCCACTTATTCCAATCCCGCCATCGCAACCATACCCTAGCCCCAAAGACGCCAACAACAATTCACCATAGGCAAGGAAGTGCATTGGGAAACCAAAACTCAGGTCACCATGAGGCCAGAGCCTATTGCAGTGTCTTTTAGTCTCATGTTTAGCCCAGGCATTTTGTCAGGGCCTGATGAACTGTCAGCATCATCCATCAAATATTAGCCTTGAGTAATAGCCTAAAATGGAAGTGAAATTTACAGACGTCACGGGGCAAGGATGTGCTAGGAGAAAACATTGACATTTACTTCAAATTTTGTAATCTTTGCTTTTGAAGCAATTTCATTGAAACTGGTATTCTTACAAACGTTTTATGGATTTGATGCACAACTTGATAGTTTTTACTTTATTTTGAGCCAAAGATTATGAAAATCAATTTTGTGGACATGAAATAGTTCCTCATTGTTTATTATCTGAGGCTCTTGTGTAAGTTTCTTCCTACCAATTCAGAAAATAGTTCACACTAACTGGTATTGTTTATATTAATCAGGTTGTAGGTCTCAGCACTAACATAAGCTTTCTCATGGCTCTTGGAGGTCATCCCGCATTCCAGGCTGCTGAGGTCAACACGGAATTCATTCCCGAGCACCACGACCAGTTGTTTCCTCCCAGGTCATTGTCAGCATCAGTTCTATCCCAGGCTGCCCTTGCTATGGCTGCTAAACAGAGAGGCAATATTTTAGATCAACAGAATTCCACTAAAGGTATGTTGTCAATGAGTGAATGTAAGATTTGATACATTATCTTAGAAGTTAGATCTGGAGTTTTCAACCTTTATTGACATGGGATCTACTTTTACAATTTACAATCCTTGGAGATCTACAAGTCTGGCAAAGCCCTGAAACATAAAGAAAAAGAAACAAAATCTTTGCTTGTTTGCCTCTCAGCGTTATTGATTTTAAATTTTAACATACAATTTATATACATAAAAGTGAACCACATTCGAAAAGACAAAGGAAGAAAAAACTAACGTAAATCCGCCATATCCGTGAAAAGCAACCTGCCAAAATACAAAAACAAATACAAAAAATAATACTGTTGATAGCGTTTCCAACAGTCATCCCACAATCAAATGCCAAACACTTGAGGATCAACTGGTAGATCATGATTGACTAGTTGAGCACCTCTGGGCAAGATCAAGATCTACCAGGACATAGTTTTAAGGGTTGTTTAGACCTTTCAAGTCTCCCCCAGTTTCTGGAGATTCTTTTCATTTTAAGTCCAGCATCCCACTTTTTTCACCACTTTTTGAGAAACTTTTCATCTGGCAGTCGCACCTTACGTAAAGGCTTTATTGTTAAGTATGATTTTTGTAATATGTGGCTTGGGGTGCTTGCCTGTAAATGTACTGGCTACTAAAAATTTTATCAGTGCTTTTTGTGAACTGTTTTTGAGAAATATATTTGTATTTCAATAGTACTAAAAGTCATATAAGGATAAAGGATTTGAAATTCTTCATTCCTATGGACATTGTTTTCATCTTGTATGTACAGCTATCCAACAGTTTCATTCCTTCCATTAGCTATACAATTCTTGAAAAAGAATGTATCTTAACGCCCATGAAATGCATGCAGTTCCATACATGCCCATTTAAAGCTCACATGGGATAGACAATACCCCCCTGCCCCCGATTTTGGGGCGTTAATTCTAGTAATGGGATAGATAAAATGCACTCAATTTAATATGCAACGAAAGAAATACTGACCTGTACATCCTGACAAATCCTGCTCATAATCCAATATGGCCTCCGAGTAAACACTTCCTGGTGTATCATGCTTCAGAAGATCTATTTCCAGTATAGTCAAAAAGCTATACATTTAAATAGTAATAGATTCTCATTCAAAGTAAAGGTGAATTAACAACAGAAATCCCTTTGAAAAAGATGCATTAAGTCATATTACACTTTATGTACAATTGGAATTATTTGATGACCCAAAGATAACACGCACCCCCAACTTTTGAAAGGCTGATTTGTTTTTTTTTAAGTTGCACAGACCCTACATTATGGATTAAGTAAATGCCATAGCTTGGACTTGGGATCCTCTTTTTTTTTTCCCTCCTTTTTTTCCCATTTTTTTTTTTTTTTTTTGGGGTGG
>JAOYNN010015918.1:0-12982 GCA_025770095.1 Goniobranchus kuniei | reverse complement strand
GAGAGAGAGAGAGAGAGAGAGAGAGAGAGAGAGAGAGCTCAGTGTCTAGTTGATCCCTTGTTCCCTGGCAAGTACATCAGTTTTCACTTACAGAACCAGTCCACTGATGCCAGTGATTGAGAGAGAGAGAGACAGACAGAGAAGAGAAAGGGAGAGAGGGAGAGAGTTAACACAGCGTCCAATTGATCCCATGTTCCCTGGCAAGTTCATCAGTTTCACTTACAGAACCAGTCCACTGATAACGGTGCTTGAGAGAGAGAGAGGAGAGGGGAGGGAGAGGGTGGTTGTTCACTCTCATTTCAGTGAAGCACTGCAACGTTTCTTTTCTACATTGTCATGCTGTGCTTTGCGCTGTCGCTACTTGCTGTTGACCAGAAAAGTAGAGCCCATGTAGCGATCCTACCCCTTGTAGATGGAGGAAACCGATTGGCCAATCATTTGTAGCTATTTTTATCCAATGAAAATGCTTACTTTAGCCTTTTTTCCAATGATGATGCTTGTTGACGTGATTTTATTAAGAGCAATTGAGTATGACTGATAAAAACATAAACTCAAGTGACATTGATTTATGTGGATTTTATTTTTTAGAGATGTTATAAAGTAGATGGGGGAGGATCAAGAAGAGATCGACTCAGTTGAAAAGTGAGCTATGTGAGGTCGACTTATTCACAGTGCACTGTAATGAGATTGACAATTTTGTAACAGCAGTTTTGAAGGTGTGAAATAAGATGCTGTAAAAAATTATACCCTTCATTTCAGAGAATGAGAAAGCCCCTTATACTTATTTAGGCCCATATCTTCAAAACTTAACACCGGATGGAACTGAAATTTTGTGTATGACTCTTGAATAACAATGACCAAATGAAATCCTATTTTCAAATCTTTATCAAGTGTAATATAAGATTTTTCCTATTAAGAGTTATATGAAGTACTCAATATGGTTTAATGTATATACTTTTATGATTTTTACAGTAAAACAATGCCATTCATTCCAAAAATCAATCGTACTACAAGAAACATTTTTTTTAAGGATCTAGAGTAGCAAATTCGCTGTGAAATGTTCAATAAGCAAAAGACCGTTGATGTATTATAAAAACACCAAATTAAATTGAGATAACAGTGCATAGGCTGAGACATTTAGATCTAGTTTTCTAAAAGCATTCTCAAACCCAAACATGTTGACTTGCTTTGCGTTGTGTCACACTTCTTTCCCAAGATACCTAGATCTAGATTCTTAACTAGATCATTCTAAAAAGTATTATTTTAGATTTATCTACATATTTCTCAAGAGAAGCCTGACGTGATCGCCTCTTGTGATATTAACTCACTTGCGCCTAGTCCCATATATTGACGGGATCTGTTGGCTGAAACCCGTATATATACACGGGACAGCTATTGATTTTTTTTTTCACCCAAAGTAACTCCCGTACATTTATGGGAACCATCGCATACACTAGCTAAACCTTTCGCTGAGCTTCGTTCCGAGTCTTAGTGCAATTGGGTCACAACTTTTTATGTTATCGCTCGTCAAGGGAACTCACTCCAAGCTTCCTTGAAATACTGAGACTATGGCAATTTACTGTTCTCATAAACAGTGGCTGAAAATAATGAAATAAGAAACATTTTTGAGATTTTAGATGGAAGTTGGGACTAAAAGGAATGGGAGTTTTACTTTGACTCTGACATTGCTCCTGAATATGGCTGAATACCAGTGAAGTGTCCCAGAAATCGAGGTCTCTATCAATATCTAATCTCTCCTCTGATTTGGAAATCGGAACTCGAAGCATTGCTCAATTGCTGTCTCTAAATCTAGAATCTAGATATATATCTAGATCTAGATCTAGATCCATGTCTTAGGTCAAAGGAATTAAGGAAAGAGCCGATGCAAGCCTGGCTCTGAAGTTAAGGCCAACTCTCGTAGCCAGCTGTCAACTTTGTCTTCCTCTAAACAAGCAGATTTTCACATGAGTCAATCTCTGTTTCATCCAGTTTCACACCAAATTGAACTTTATTGCAGAGTACCATTTTAGTAACATTCACACTGACTTTCTCACCCAAGAAGAGAGTCAAATGATGTGACTTTTCACAGGTGTTCTCTTTATTAACGACTCATACCACAAATCTGCAAGTTTTGTTGTTGTTGTAAAATTGAGGGTTTTGAAAAAAAAACATTAAAAATTCCATAATATACATAAATGCATTCTGTTAACTTTATATATAAGTTCTTTTGTTAATCTGTATGAGCTGAAAAAATGGTGTTGTTGGGATGGATAGTTTTCTGTGGAGATTTTTTTGAAAATGCTTAAAAAATGTTGAGGCAGCTACCATTTTTGTGCTAAAAATAGCTCAGGCGCAAGTGAGATAATAATTTAAAAAATAGAACTTTCCACGCATTTTGGGATCAAGAAAAAACTGTTGCAAAAATGGCTACAAGAGGAGAACCTACTGAGCAATGGAATATCTAGCATGCAAAGCAAGGGAGAAAGAAGAAAACGGACTCATTAATTGATGAGGACGTCATCCAACAAGAATTACTGGATGAGTTTAGAGAACAGGAACTTGTCACTCTTCAACGACTATAAAGACGATTACATGAGCGCCTAGATTCATCCATGTCAAAAGCAACCTTCTGGAGAGCAGTAAGAAAATGTGGCTTCACTTATAGGAAATATATGTCCGGCAAAAACATGGTTTGTGAGAAATGTCATTTGGCCGTAGCTGAAGCAAATATTTACAACAAGTCAGAGAGTAAAGGAATGAAGGGTATGAGTTTGTCTACCTCGGTGAGACATGGGTGAATGCCCACCACACTTTTGACATAGAATGGCAGTTAACGATCGATAAGAACGCTGCTTATTTGTTCAAATAATTTTATTCAAACAATGACCATGGTTCTGTAATCAAAGAAAAGAAAAGAAGCTATACTGACTACATCTAGCGGCATCTGGCAACATGGAACTCAGTTGATATTCACGTATCTATTCAAACGTAAAAGAATAAAGACAGTAGACCTAGTATCAAAAGAAGCTTGAAGTATACCTGACTAGCACTATGATTAAGGGTTGTGGAGTGGGAGGGTTACATGAAGCAAAGCGTACAGATAAATGAGGCGACTTCATTCTTCTGTTACTACATGTATCTTCAGGAAGCCACTTTCAGTTTGGAGTTCAGGAGCGTAGTGTACCTTGACTAGAACTGTTTATTTTGGAAAAGGTCGTAATCCGTTATCTCTCCCCAAGTCTTTTGTCGATTCTTCTAAAGACTGAAAAGGAGAATGAAAATGAGCAGTCATGAGATGGTTTTAGGTAGTAAGATAGTCTTTCAGCCACTTGAGTGCGATGGTTCTTTTTGGTTCCTGGTCAGGGCTCTCTGGCTGGGCTCCTGCTGAGTTGGTGGGGGTGGCGACACTCCATTGTCCAGTCTGTCGTGCTGCTGGAATACCCCTGTGCTGCGATTTGATTTTTGCCATGCAAAAAAAAAAATGTGCCGCCCACTGGGAATAAGGATTGCTGGGGTAAACTTGGATGGGTTGTTTTTGCTTACATCTGTGTTGGGTGATGGCTGGGTGTGGCAGGTGTTGGACTCATGGTGTTTGCGATGGGTCAGGTAAGGTCTGCGCGAAGAGGTGTTTGGAAAAGGTTGGTAGGACCAATGGGCATAAGAGGCAGAGTCACACTGCCCAGATTCCCATGGTTTGTTGTCAGTGAAGTGTAGAGACTTGATGCAGTGGATTGAGTGAGTGCAGGGACGGACGAGGCGTCGTGGGCACATTGGGTGTGGGCATGTCCACTATGATGGTTCTCATGGAAGGGGGGAGGATGACAGGAGAGTATTGCCTGAAAAATTTGCTGTTGCACAGGGTGACCCTTTCTGAGTCATCCACTTTCACCACAAAGATACACATGACAGGGGACAGTTGGGTGATGCTGTCAGGAATGTTTCTGTATTGTAGCATAGCCTCTGATTAGCATCTGTGTCAAAGTCACCATAGGGGGTGGTGTTTTCTATGGTAAGTCACTTGACAGTTTTGATGGCCACTTCCACTCAAGATGGTGTACGCCCCAGTCTTTGAGGAATTGTCGAGCTTGGTTGGAGGTGAATTCTGGCCTGCCATCCAATGCCAGATTCTATAGGTCACAAATGCTTGGAGTAGATATGTCATGAGCCTGGTTCCACGCCGTGTGATCTTTCGACGATTGGCCAGTAGGAGTATATGTCGACAATAACTACATAACTTGTAGTGGAAGAAGTCCGGGCAGATGTATTGGAAGGGATACTCTGGTGTTGATAGCAGTATGGGTAGGGCATTGGGTTGGAGGATGCGATGTGGTTGCAGATGGTGCAGTTAGTTCTTACAGCAGTGATGTAAGGCATGATTTCCAGCCAGAATACAGATGCTTTGGCTCTCAAGTTCATGGAGGTTACCCCTTAATGTGCAGCATGGAGTGAGTAGAGGACTTCAGGGCAAACCAATGGTGGGATGACCACTTGTTTTTTGCAAAATATTCCAATCCATTAAGAGATAATCGTGACTGTGGTAGTTGAGTGGACAGACGTACAAGTCTAGTTTTGTCTAATTGCTTCAATTTTGTTTACTGGGATATTGTTTTCAAATTGTGCAACTGTTTTGATATCTCTAATTTCTTGTGGGGGTGAATTCCATAATCAGGCTCTTTGTGGTAGGAATGAGTGTAGATGAGTGTGTGGTAGGAATGAGTGTAGATGAGTGTTTGGTAGGAATGAGTGTAGTTGAGTGTTTGGTAGGAATGAGTGTAGATGAGTGTTTGGTAGGAATGAGTGTAGATGAGTGTTTGGTAGGAATGAGTGTAGATGAGCATTCACTCGTGATTTTGGTACCGATATCCGATAGATGTTGCCTTTGAGAACATTTTGAAGTTGAGTCATGGGTAATGTTGCTTGACCTTATGTTGCCTTGAATAATAGTTTGATTTTTTATATTGCTCTTATGTCTTTCATCTTTCAGCGTTTGGTTTACACTTTCTTCTCTTCTGTGTTTATTATGAAGGAATTTACATGCTCTTTTTTTGTAATCTTTCAATTTGCTCTATTTGCTTCTTGGATTGTGGGTCCCAAACACAAGTGCTATACTCCAAAACTGGCCTAACGAGTGCCTTGTAACATTTTTCTCTGATGCGTTTTGGGCCAGACTGAATGTTCTGTCTCAAAAATCCAAGTTTACCTGTAGCATTCATACATATTTTGTCGATATGCCCTTGCCATGACAATTTGTGGTTAAAGTCAACCCAAGATATTCTGCACCCTTATGTTTCCTCCAGTTTCTCACCATGAATGTAATAGTCCCTCTTTGTTAATTTTTGCTTGTTTGTGATTCGCATGATCTTGCATTTTTTGGGGTGGAATTCTGTTCAAGTTAGCATAAGTTTGAGAATTCCATTCTCGGATATTTTAATCTTCTCCATGCTTCTTACTTTCTTCCCAGGTAGCTTTCCATCGATTTTTTCTGATGGGTCAGAGAAAATGGAAGAAAACTGCTCATTTAGGATGTTGGCTTTTTCTTTGGGGTTTAGATGAGCCTCTCATTCTTGTCTTTCAATGATGTTATTCCCATGCTTTCTTTACTTTTGCTTTTAGATCTAACGTAAAACCATAGCCGTTTGCTTTTCCCTTTATCATCTTCAATGATATAGTTGATGTACGACGTGTAAGCTTTCCTGCATTGTTTTTGTGCTTCTCGCTTGATCTTTTGGTGTTTTTCATGTATTTTTTCAGAAGATGAGGATTTTGCTCTATTGAACCGCTTCTTCTTTTTTCTCAATATACGTTTCATGTCAGTGTCTAGCCATGGCTTGCTATTCTGAGAGGATGTCATTCTTAATGGAACATATTTATATTGAATCAAAAGAAGCTTTTCCTTGATGCTTTTCCACAGGAAATCTATGTCCACATCTTCAAGTAAGTCAAGAAATGATTAGCTGGATTCTGTTATTTCCTTTTCCATTGTCAGATGGTCAGCCCATTTCCAAAGGAGTATTTTACGTTTGGTTGGTTTTCACTTTGGGGGATTGACATTAGTATGTATTTCAAGAACAAGCAGTCCCATTGCAGCCAATGCAAATTTCAAATGTTATATTTATATATTACCATTCTTTCATATTCTCAACCATTGGACTTATATAATAATTGTATCATTGCTACTGCATTTGCTTCACATTGTGAACACATCTGACCATCTTGTGAAGTAGAGGGAGGCTTTGGAGGGTCCACCTCATGCATTAGGCCTAACGGGGTTTAATAAACAGCACAGCTGCTCCTCTGCTCCCCAAAGCAAATGGCAAGTATCAGAGTTTTTTTCTATGTGGCCTTAATAAGATGGAAGATGTTGTTTTGTGAAGTTGTCCTTATCTTTATTACAACACAATTTCCCCATAGACATTCCTGGGAGTGAGAGCTTTAATTCAATACCATAGCTGCCTAGATTGATTGGCTATGAGTGGAGGAGTTCGGACACATACACACACACACACACACACAGAGACAGACAGATGTATTGAAAATGTATACAGGATGTTGTGATCGCCTTGACCTAGACCAGAATGTAGTTTGATTTTCTCAACTAGATTTTGGAAATCTGTGAGTAGTTAATCTGATTGAGATTCAAATCAAAATTTGTTTCTAGGAAAAGCTGATATGTTTCATAAGTAAGTATTGTGGATATTTGTAAATGTTCCCTTTTCCCAGTCAATGTCAGTATTTATATTGTCAGGAAGGTTGAAGTCCCCGCTTACAAAAAAATGTACAGTTTCTGTATTTTCAAACAATGTCCTGGATTTCTTCGCATAGATTAATGTAATAGGCCATATTGCTTGATGGTGATCTATGTATTGAGCCTATCATTATGTGTTGGCCTTGTTGTTCAGTGATCTTACAGAATATCGCCTCAGTTGAATGGTAATTCGGTGATATGAGTTCACTCGTAATGTTGTCTTTAATCACCATCATCACTCCCCTGGCATTGTTCTCAATTCTGTCCTTCCATTAAATATTAAGTAAACCCTGTGGGAAAAACTCTGTGTTCTTTATTTCTGGGTTGAGCCATGTTTCTTTAACAATTGCTATATCTGCCTTAGTATTGTCAAGTAAAAAGGATAGTTCCTCTTTTTTAATTCCAATACTTTAAAAATTGATGACGAGATTGTTGAGTGAGTGTTCCATAATCAGCACTCTTGTATGGTAATTGTATTACACCATCGAGTGTGAAAAGGTCATTGCAGAATTGACAAAATTCTTGCAATGATGGGGAAGGCCTTGACGGCTGTCTGGGAAGCCATCATCAATGATGGACAACAGCAGGAACATGTTCTCATCGACGGATGTGGCATGTCGCATGTGGTCCCAGGTTACAGCTTGGATGGGAGTGGAGTGCAATATGAATGCTGAAAATGAGTTCTCGTTAACTGATTCCATGGATGGGGCTGGCTTAGTAGGCCTTCAAGGGAGTCAGGGAATAGACATGGGAGGGATTGGAGTGAGGTTACATCATCCTTGAGGGGCATTTTCATAGGTTTCTAGTTGGGTGGCGAGAGATGGTGTCAGTTGCATGATGTTTTATGCCTGGGATGTGGACCAAGCAGGACCTATATTGGAGGGTCTTTACTTTCAGGTTCCATAGTTGTGGGTTGGGAATGTCTTCAAGCGATCAGTCTCCAAATAGTTTGAGGAGGGGCTTATGGTCTACATTGACCGTGAGGTCCTCACAGCCAAGGATAAAGTACCTAGCTTTGTTGAGTGTGTCTCCGACAGCTAATGCATCTCCATCCAGGGGTGCGTAGCGGGACTCTGCTGCATGAGTGAAGTGGCTTCCAAAGAGGGTAACTTTCCATCCTGTATGGCAGCATTTTGTAACAGCAACTGCCTCAAGGTGTCATGAAAGCAGTGAAATGGCAGTCCTCTGTACGAAGGGGGACGCTGTGGTAGCTTTTCCATGCGTTGAAGACGGTCTTCTTTTTGCCGTGTGGGACGGATCTCGCTTGCTGGAAAGGGGAGGGCATGCGGTATGTCTCCCTTTTCATGTGGGCATTGAGGGGTTGGAAGTCGACAGTCCACCGTGGCTTTCCATTTGTCTTTGTGCAGATCACCATTCGGTGACACCATGTGACTGGTTCACCGATGGGTATGGGCTCGAGGACCTGTTTTCTCCTCTTGTTGCCAATGAAGAGGGACAGATATGGGTGTGTGGTGGACCACAGGTTTGACTATGGGGTAAATCATTAGCTTGAGCAGGGGACCCTCCATGAGGGTAAGGGGCTGGTAGTCGCATGTATTGAACGTGCTAGACTTGTAGAAGTCCAGGAGGTACTGTTGAAGTTTTGCCCTGTTTTCTGCTGTAGCAGGGAATGGTAGGCCATTGAGGTGGAGGCAGTGGATGTTGGCGTCGTGGGCAGTTACATGTGTTGGTTGGGCTGGATTCAGTGAAGCCGTTCTTATGTTGCAATGTGGCGTCACAGTGGTTGGCTGTCATACAGATCCTGGGGAAATCTTTGGGGATGATGTGAAACTTCACGCAAGCCCCACTGCTGAGGAAGAATTTCTCTGAGCAGTCGGTGATGTACACAATTTGCCTTGTTTCAAGGACTGCCATCCTTGTCTTTGACAGTGATGTGCAGCATAGTAGCACCAAGAATGTTGATGTCATTGTTGGTGGCATGCATGTGCATCAGGACAGGATCAGGTAGGATGTTGTGAAGCCCAATCTGCATAATACAATTATGCCAGTGAGGCAGCTCTGGCATCCAGCCTTTCCACAATATCATTCAATATGTGCATAATTCTTTCTTGTTGGCATGTCGGCAAGGTGCTTATTCTTCTGATAATAGCTGCGTGTGGCATTGATTATGTCTTATGTGGCATCATTTGTGTGAGCGCCTAGCAGGTGGGAGGCTGACCCTTTGCCAGAGCCTCTGGCTGAGGAGGTCCAGTTGGATGTCGGGATCAGCTATGCCATGAATAAGAAAGAGTGTCACATAAGATGGCGTCAATGTAGCTGACGTCTTGGTCACAAGCATCGGATGGGCATTTGATGACAAGTTGCAGATTCTGGCTTGGCCAGCGAGATGGGCCCTAAATGCACGTATAGCTTCGTCGCAGCCCTGACGTGTGTTGTGTAGTGTAACTCTGGCTACCATTATGTTTTCTTAGCTTACAGCTAGTTTCCTGATAGTGGCAAGGATCTCATCTTTGGTTTTGTTTGTGAGGCTATACCTGCTGAACGAGTAAGGTCCTTGCGTAGTGGTTCGTCGTAACATTACAGGAGTTGTAGAGCTTTGTCGTGGCCGGTCACTTTGTAGCATCGACGTAGGCGGACCATCAAGACATGAAGCATTCCCATTCCTAGCTGGTGCCAGCTGCACTACACAGCACCATCCAAAGCATAAATAGCGTTCTCTTTTTTAATTTGATCAACAGTAAAAACTTTCAAAGCATTCGAAAACATATGAAGGTAACGCTTTTTTTTGTAGGAATGAAGTAATTCCAACTCACACTTTTTCGTACTGATGTGTAAGCTGTCATCGCCCGTCATTGCCTGAGCCGCACCTTCAATAGTTGGTCTGATGTCATTAAGCCTACCTGGACCTTACTTTCCACAGCAAGCATCTTAATGGTAACTGACTGCACTCTGATGGTATGCAAAGGCAGGATCCAAGCAAATTTGATATGGATCCAAGCACAACTTGATATCTTTCAAAAAATTGTCTTTTACTAAAGTACCGGTACTTAAATGTCACAAAAAAGGGTCAGTCACTTAGTGGGCCAAAAACACAGAGATGAGCTGTGTGGGCCAAAAACACAGAGAGGAGCTGTGTGGGCCAAAAACACAGAGAGGAGCTGTGTGGGCCAAAAACACAGAGATGAGCTGTGTGGGCCAAAAACACAGAGAGGAGCTGCGTGGGCCAAAAACACAGAGATGAGCTGTGTGGGCCAAAAACACAGAGAGGAGCTGTGAGGCATGGAGAGGTGAAGTGCCTATGAACTTCAAGATAACTGAAAGTTGAAAATGTAGGAAGCCAGTTTGTGGTTGCCCTTACTGACTAAATCTATTATATTCACCAAGAAGACTTAACTTTACACTTTTAGTAAGAGTGGTGCTGCTGTAAACAAGACAACCTCCCCTCCTTTCCTTTCGCATATATGTAGGCCTTCCATGATGGAACCCCAATTATTTGCTGTTAGGTTGTAAAGAATTAGATTTTTTATTACCTGAGTGATACCTGAGGCTGTGTCCATCCATTGTCGGATGTAGCCCTTTGCCGATGTTTCCAGTAGTCTCTGACTTCTGCTTTACTCATCCAGTGATCTCCTTCTATCTTTACGATGTCGTTTTTCCATCTTTTTGTGGTCTTCCTCTTGCCCTTTCACCTCTATCTGGTTTCCATTCAGTGCAATTTTTAATCCATCTGTTATCTTCTCTTCTTGCCACGCGTCCTGCCCATTTCCAGTTTTGCTTTAAGACGTATGTTTTGATATATCTCTATAAGTTTTGTCTTGTATCTGATCTCTTCACATGGTATTCTGTCACTGATTTTAATGTTCAACATTTTTCTTTCCATGGCCCTTTGCGTTGTCTTCAGTTTGCAGAGGATGTTATTTGTAACAGACCATGTCTGGCATCCATGTTAGTGTTGGTAGAATGCATTGATCGAATAATCTTCTCTGTAACGTTGTTGGCATTTGCTTGTCTTGTAAAATTTCTTTATATTTCCCGAAACATCTCTATCCTGGCTTAATCCTTGCCATTACTTCTTGTTTTGTTGTCTTTTAGATAATTTGTTTGTCCTAAATACTTGTAATGTTGAACATTCTCTATTACATCGTTCTCTATCCTTATGTCATTTTTGTTTTCATAGTTCTGGCCCTCCAGGATTATGCATTCCCCCCCCCCAAATTATGCAAGTGAAATTGCAAATTATGCAAGTCCAAAATAGCAAATTATGCGAGAATTATGCAAAACCTAAAATGCCTTATTATAGTCAATATCTCTCATACTATACATATGTTTCAAGTTCTCTACATCCACACCAGCAGCAATCAGACCCAAACTTTCCAGTCCAATACATTCAACTGATATACGATATCAATTTTACAGGAAAACAGGATCAAAAATACACCCGGTGAGACTGGGATGTTTTATTCTGTGAAATACAACAACAAAAAAATCATCGACTTGAAACTGATTGTGAGCCATGCAGTATATCAATACTACAATAAGGACAATTTCAAACCAAAACATGTTAATTAAATATAACTCACTCTCTGTCTCTGCCTCTCTCTCTTAAAGGCCGCCATTCACTACGCAGATAAATATCTCGAGCTCGAGACCATCTGAAGCCGATCCGAAGCCCATCTCGACATGGTCTCGAGATGATCTCGATTTGATCTCGAGATACCCTCCATAAGCGATCTCCTTCATGCCCACTCACTACACACTCCAGGACGCGATCAAAATGGCTCCCACACAAATTGAAGTTGCTGCAGTTTTTAGTGTTTATCTAAAGAAGAAAAGGCGAAAGAAATCATTATGGTACAGACAATGGCTTCTACGGCTGGACAAGTTCACTCACATGCACCTGACATTGTACTCTGCTGATTATAAAAAAAATATTTACGAATGGACGAGGACACATACCATCATTTGTTTCAGATAGTTGGTCCCCTAATAGAGCAACAGGCCACAAAGACACTAACAGGACAGAAACCTGTAGTTTGTTGACTTTACAGGAGATTAAACGTTGTTTATGACTTAAAAAGTGCTGTAAATTACAAGTCTAGCATTATTGCCCGAACAATTGGTAAGTTTCCCTTCTGCATAAAATTAAGACGGTTTGATGTAGGCTAATGAAATTTTGCATATTTGTGTACATTAATTCTTTTAAAAATTCCTGCAACGTTTTGTGTACCAATATTGAAAGCATCTGAAATTAGCGTCTATTTCCTGTTGACTGTTACATCATAATGGCCGGCATGATGAATGCTCAAAAGATAAAGAAACCATTCTCAAGATATGAAATCCGGGTAATCATAAAATGTTCAATTGTTCTGGGTAAGTCAGCCCTGAAATACACACATATCTTTTTCACAGCTCTTGGAGACCATGCTCCTTTCATCCAAACAACTAGAAAATGGGATTCTGAGACAAAAAGACAACGTGCTGAGTTGAGAAACATTCATGAACCTCGCCCGAAAAAGCAAGTTGAAAGCAGGATTCTCTGAAGGTCATGCAGATGTTCTTTCACCAGACATTCAGTATCATTTTGCGATGGCCAGGTCCAGTCAGCTTCACAATCAATCCCCAGTTTTACAAAATGGTTCTTCAAGATAAATTGAGACCAGGAATTAGAGAATACCGGCATGGGCTCCAGCAGTACGGAGTAATCTTCCATCACGACAATGTACCCGTGCACACTGCCAGGATGGCCACCGAGTTGCTGGACCTGTAAGACTGGGAACATCCACATCATTCCCCAGATCTAACCCCATTTGACTTTTGGCTCTTCCCAAAAATGAAAGAGCACATCCAGGAATAAAGATTTGACTCTGAAGGAGACATTATTTTTGCAACACAAGCAGCCACCAGACAGCTAGACAGAGTCTCTTACATCACTGAATTTAACAGCTGGTTGCAGAGAATGCAAAACACAGTCGAGGACAGATGTATCGACAAAGCTTATATGGACATCATGTTTATATCGACATGACACCAAAGTCCCGTTTTTGTTTGCTATATAACATGAGTAAATAAAGATCACATATATCGACATAAATTTTACTGTAGACGCTTAGATCGACATAGCGATCAATCAATATTGACAATAATCGGCCTAAATTTAGCTAACGATATCCCATTATGAGGCCAAATTCTGCATCCCGTGAATAAGGCCAATAACGACAATATTATAAACCACTCATACCCGTGAATAAGACGTGCGATCCTGCCCCTTGACACTGA